>PVKA01020585.1:0-40116 GCA_004027165.1 Ctenomys sociabilis
TTACTTCCCTTCAATCTCCTTCAAGTCTAAAGCAGGTTTCTTACAATTTCCCCATGATTGTCTTATATATTATTCAAGTGTTTCATTTCATGTTTTTCTGTATTTTGATGCTTTTATCCATTGTATAGCTGTTCATAATTGGTACCTTATCACTTAGGTTTGCAACTTTTACTAGTATAAATCAATTTGCCCATTGAATAATTTTAATCATATTTTAATTCACTTCAATTTTTATTGCTTTTTGATAGATACATTATATATATACATATATATATATGAATGAATAAGGAATTTAAAACATATATATATATATATATATATATATGTTTTCTATTCTATTTTATTTGTAACTGGCCTTTTTGTTATTCAAAATATTCCTGCCCTTTTCTGTTATTCAAAATAAAGTTGGAATTTCTCAAATGTTTAAGGCTTCCACATTGTGGGTTTTGTTTGTTCCATTTCTCTTTTACACTTACCTCTCTGAATTTTGTATTAGATATAAAATTTTATAACTCTATATATGTTTTTATATTTAATGTAACAGTGTATTTGGTATTCTCAGACTAATATTCCTAAAAGTTATAGCTAATGCACTTATTTTCCTACATGTCTATGAGAATCACATAAATAGCCTTTTAGAAATACGATATAACCCATGGTGCTCTCAAGTTTAATTATATATAGTGGGTTTGACACCTGTTGTACTTTCAAAACTTCTTAAGTGGAGCTGACTCCACTGGTGTCCTGAAGTTTTCCCCCAAAAAGAATGCACACAAATCTGCCATCTCCAACTTCCCGGCATCTCCACGGTATCTTCTGCTTCTTTCCCAGTGCATCATGCACTGCCCTCTCAGAGGCTCCTTGCCTGACATCTGCCTTTCCTTTTCAATCTGTGTGGAAGCCTTCCTGCACCCGCAACACTGCATTCTTCATGTTAGTAAAGCCAGAATCATGATGACATCCAAGCCTGCCATCTATAGTAGCAGTTCTGGCAGCCCCCTCGGAAGCACGGATGCAGCAGCTGCTGGAAACGTGAACAACTGAGCACAGTTGAATAATAATTTAAAATATTTCAGTTTCTTTCTGGGAAAGTTTTATAATTTTACTAAATTTTTATTATTAAAGTTTTTTATATTTTTATACTTTTTTATGCTTTTTTATTAAAGTTTTATATTTTTTCTGCTTACCTTTATAAAATCTGGCTAAAAGTAGTCAGTGTTACCCATTCTTTTTAATGGTGTTAATCTGTTCTGATTAGGGCCAGAGAAAGTATGACTGTTGAAGAGAGTAACACAATTAGAAAGAACCCAATTATTTCATACAGGGATAATAATAATGGTGCAATAAATTTGTTTTATACTTCATATTAAATTTTATGAAACTAACAGATTGCCTCAAAGCATACACATTAGCACAACTGACTCCAGAAGATAAAAAGCCTAATTTAATAAGTACCTATCACATCAAACCAGCAATTAGCATCTTTTTGAAACAAATGCAGCTGATCCCTGATTGCTGGGGACCAGTAGGAATGAAGGAGGAGCATTAACAAAGGCTGGGTAGCAAGCAGGTGGGAGGAATAAGTTCTGCAGCATAGTGAAGTGTTGGAAATTCATCATAACCAATTATGTATTTCACATATAGTTAGAAAAGAAGATCTTGTAGGCCATAGACACCAAGAATTGATGCTGAGATGAAAATGCCAATCACACTGATTTAATCATTACATATCGTATATGTGTATTGAAACAACAGAGTGTATCCCATGATTACTTATGATTGGACCAATTAAAATAATGAGATACTATTATTTTAAAATATTTTAAAAGATAAAGCCATAAAACAGTCAAGGCAATGCAACAAATCCAGATAATTTACCACTGAGTTTTACTCAACATTTAAAGACAAATAATCCAAAATTCTTATTATATCTCATTTGACATATAAAAATGAAAGTTTATTAAATTTTTATGGAACTGGTATCTTTACCAGTTCATCTTATTTTTTGGGCAGGACCAGGAATTGAACTCAGGACCTTGCATATTGGTATCTTTCAAATGAGAATCATTAAATTATTCTTTAGGGGAATATTTTAATATTTCAAACTAAATTTATTTGTAGTACTCAAGGTCTCATTTGTTCTAGTTCCTTGAGGAATTTATAAAGACAAGTTTATTTTTAAGTACTGTTTTTAAAAATTTGTTTGCCTAAATCCTCAAAACTTGAACTTATTTAACATTCATCTTATAGAATACTTGGTTTAAAGATTTCGAAATGATTCTGAATAGAATAAAACCCAAACCTACAGGACAAATTTGTATTAAAGTTGAATATCTTTATGGGACATCTAGTTTAATATACAAAGCAGATATTCAAAGGTTACTTATTTCTTGGATGCATTTACTTTAAATGGTAAAGCGAGAAGTCATATATTCATAATCTGTAATACTGTTTTATCCAAAAATAGTATCAACACATTTTCTTTCTCTTAACTTTATAGTAAAAATAACTCTAACTGTATTTGTTACATATTTCTTATTATTAAGGTATCCTTCAGTGAAACATGTGTCTAACTAGACACTTAAGCAAGAGAAATAAAAATTCAAATTTGCTACATGAAAACAGACAAAAATATCTATGACTTTGGGAAAAAAAAATTATCAATATAGAGAGATATCGGTATGAGAGGTATCTCATACCATGCTGGCCTCACTCCGAGTGCACCAAGCAGATGAAAGCCAGGTTTGGTGGTGCATGCCTGTAATCCCAGCACTGAGGAGGCTGAGACAGGAGGATCACTACAAGTCTGAACTGCTCTAGACCCTGCAATACATACATACATATATACATACATACATACGTACATGCATACATATGTACATATGTATAGAAATAGATTTAAAACAGAAAGAAATGCATAAATTAAAATTATTGAAGACATAAATAAAACAATATGTACAAATAAAAATGGTAATGAAAAGCTATTTTTAGAGTATCTAAAGGATAAACTGAGCATCCATGTCATATAAAATAATCCTATATTGCACCTGAAAAAATATACCAGTTAAAATTGGAAATATATTTGTGTCTTTTATGTCTAAAGGATGATGCTTTTTAAAACTACAGGTGAGGGCTGGGGAGATGGGTCAGTAGAATAAGCACTTGCCTAGCAAGCAAAAGGGCATGAGTTCAATCCTCAGTTCCTCCAAAAATAAATAAATAAATAAATACAGGTGAAAAATGTAATGATACTTATTACAAATAATATCATGAGAAACATGCAAATCTACTAATAGATTAGAAAATCAAAATACTCCTTGATTTCTACCAAAACAACATAAAGGTATGATTAAAGCAGAATTTCTCATATGTTACTACTGTAAACTGATACAACATTGATGAATACTTGAAAGTAACTGTAAGAGTTGCAAATGTCCCTATCCACTATCTATCATTTCTTTAACTGTTCAAGGTAATCTTGGGGCCCTGGTATCTCCTTTTTCTCCTCTTTCTCTTTCTTTTCTTTCTCTTTCTCTTTCTCACTTTCTTTTGCTTTCACTTGCACTTTCCTTCTCTTTCTACCTCTCATTCTTGCTCTCTCTTTTCATGGTCATTATAATCTCTTGAGCATCTGTTAGGCAAAGTCACAGACACAAGTAGAAAAGGCCTATTATATCATTACCTGAAATAAGAAATAGCTGGAAAATCTAATAGACTTTATTATAAAATGAATAAACACATTCTATATGTGTGTGGAATATTGTTCAGCTTTTCTTTTCTGAGAACAAATGCCAGACAACTTAAAAACAGAGAGAGGGCCAGAGAGATAGCTCAGTAGCTTAAGCTCCTAGTAGGTTCAAAGTCCTGAGTTTGACCACCAGTACCAATAAAAAAAAAAAAGAAGAAAGGTCTATTTCTTCTCAGTTTCAGTGGATTTAGTTCATGGTTGCTAAATATAAGCAGTTTAGTTCACAGTAATGGGGAAGCACAGCAGTGAGCAGTAATACTGAAGGAGAAAGTTCAGGACCAGTTATGAGACCCAAAACACAAGCATGACCCTCCCAGACCCACTTGTAAGTGTGAGTTACTATCATGAGGGCATGCCCCAAGCCAGTCAAGTTGATAATTATGCTTATTAGTCATATTCTAATTCTTGTCAATTTGATACCCAAAATAGCTTTGTTTGGTTTTTTCCCAAAAAATATCTTTAAACCATACTTTAAAAAATAAATTAAAAAAATAAATAAAAAAAATAAAAAATAAGTTATTATCCTAACATGATAACAACTATCCTACTTATAATTGAAAACATAATAATTCTTTAGAAATACAAAAGTTAAGCTGAATTGTCATTTGGCTGGGTACTATCTAAGAGACTAGTGAAGCACATTTTTGTGTATGCTAGGTGGGCCATGGAGAAGTGACCTTGGAGCGCTCATCTGTCCACCCTCTGTGTCTCCAGTACTGCTCACTAGCTGTGGTTCTGGACTGCTTCATGCTCAGCAGCTTTGCTCATTTCTGCCTTCTGCTGTGACGTTTTCACCTTGGAACCAGAAACCCATGGTCTGAATCACCTGAAACCATAAGCAAAACTAAACCTTGCCTCCTTTAATTTATGAGAATCAGGTGTTTTGTCCCAATGATAGGAAAATACAGAAATCAGTATTTCTCTGACTAATATATTCCCTGGAGTCCTTTTATGTAAGCATGCAGAAATACGCAGAGAAATCCCAATTATATCATTTCTTACAATGTAAAATAGCTAGAAACAAGCTAAATATACTTTAATAAAAAATAGATACGTGAAATATTTGTAAGGCATAAAACCACATAGGAATAGGAACTATGAGATGTGATTTTATGTGCATACACACTGAATTATTACAAAACTAGCATTTATATTGCATGTTCTTCATATCTATTCATGTTAGTACACATAAATCAAATTCTTACATTTTAATCACTATAGGATCATCATTTTTAATTTTCATTTTACACTCAATATTGTTTTAAAATAAGTGAAGCATGATACAGTCTTAGAATTTTAAAGCACATGCATGAGTTTTCTACTTTAGTAAATGATAAAAACATTTGTGGTATCCATAGAAACAAAATAAGCATGACTCACTTCAGGGTGATGGTGAGAATTACACATGGAGATGAACAAGCAGAATGGAGAAGGGATACAAAGTATCATGAGCTGCACTGAGGTTTTATTTCTTAAAACATAATAAAAGTCAATAAGAACAGATTTCAGGAAAATAGGACCAGATCCAGTTCAGTCTTGCTGATAAGGGGGCCGGGGAGATGTCTCAGTGAAATAAGCCTTTCCCTGACAAGTGCCAGGGCCTGAGTACAATCCCTGGTTCCATCAAAATACAAACAAACAAATAAAAAATAGTAATTTACTTAAATTTAGGTGCCAGGGAGATGGCCCAGTAGAATAAGTGCTTCTCTGGCAAGTGCAAGGGCCTGAGTTCAATCCCTAGTTCCTATAAAAAATAAAAAAAATAAAAAAGATCTTGCTGGTAAGGACTGGCATTGATTTTTTCTGCTTGCAGAAAACTAAGCATGTGTTTTCTTCGGCCCGACTGTGCACTCCACTCCATAAAACCTAGTTTTAACAAAGCATTTTGTCATTTCAAGTTAGCTTGAGCCACACCCCTAATCCTGCTCACTCTGGATATCTGATGTGATGCCCGTGCCTTCTCATTAGATGCCTGGTTGCCTTGGCCTATCTTCAGCAAGAAGCTCAGCAAATCTTTTGGCACCATCTTGCTTTCTCTTGTTGCTTCTTTTTAGTGAATTTCCATTTATTGACACTATTTGCTCACCATTCTCCTGGATGCAGATTCTCGTCTGTGAATGTTGTGTTCAGAATTGAGTCCAAGTTCTTCCCCCGCTGAAAAATCCCATTTTCAGATCTCTGTGTTTGTCATAAAGGTCAGTCTTCCTTATTGTGCTTTCCCAAGCATCACTGACTATTTTATTTTCAAAAGTAATATGTAATTTCTTTTTCTCTGTGCTTTTTTGGAATGTTTGGAATATCTCATTGTTTTCAAAATATTTCACAGAAAAAATTTAATTATTATTGACAGAATAAGGGCCAACCAAATAGCTCTGCAGACTAAAGCACCCACTTAGGCAGACACAGCTGCGGGAGTTCGATCCCCAGCGTCCAGTGCCGGCCCTGCCTGTGGGTGCGCTGAGATGGTGATTGAGACTGGGTGTGGTGGCACATGCTTGTATTTCCAGCACTTGAGAGGCTAAACGCAGGTGGATCACCACACATCTGATCTACACAGTGAGAGACCTGTAGACCTTGTAGTAAATACATTTATAAGATGATGCTTCCAAAGCTTGAGGTTTCTTTTCCAAACTATTTTAAAAATATTCTCAAAGGTGAATGCTGCTATTTTACACTGCAAGCTTCCAGTTCATTTGTTCACCATTTTGATATACTTCATAAATGGCTAGTGGCTTATTTTAATCAATTTATTTTCAAAAAGAATCTATGATGCTTATTTTCTAAGTCTTTATATTCATGAAGGTATTTCTGCCTAAGAAATACAAGATATGCCAATATTATGGAATGGGTATTAAATACCCTTTGCAAAGTCTTATGTGTTGCAGATTTAGCTACAGCCTGCAGTGCTCTCTAGAGACAATATAAACTCTATGAGTCCAAACCAACTGGAGAAATGTGGGGTCACTTGGTGCTCTTCAAGGTGATCTTGGGGCGTATCATCTCCTTTCTCTTTCTCTTCAAGGTTGCCATAAAGCAAACACATTTCCTGCATTGTATATTTCACCATGAATTATTGCATCGCCAAAGGCCCAGGGCAGGAGAGCTGATCATAGCTTCCAAATCTCTGAAATTGTGAGCCAGAATAAATATTCCTCTTCAGAAGTGAACAATTGCAGGTATTACATTACATGAGTAAATGCTAACACAATGACTAAACATACAATGCATCAGTTAGAATGTTTCCTTCTCAAAATGTTATACAAGTTGATTTGTTTATAGGCAGTTGGGGTTAAAGATATAGGCTAAGTAAGTCCGATTTTTGATTCATCATTAAAAATCTTTAGCTTTTCTTAAACTGAAAAGTTCTTTAGCTTTTTCATTTCAAACTTGTTTTCAGGATTGTAATTAGATTTTTCATCATTTATTTTACCTAAACTGTGGTGACCCCTGACTGTAATTTGGCATATTTCACATATAGGATGCAATCCTTAATGATAGTTTAATTATGTTAATGCATTTTCTTATCTGTGGTTTCTTCTTTTAGAACATAATGTCATGATAGACTTTCACTCTCTTGTTTTCCAATAGAGAATATCCTTAATTACTATTTTAACTTACTATTTTCTTTTTGTTATTTTTTGGATTGAACTTCTCATATTTATATTTTGCATTACTTGGTCCTTTTCTTATATGAATGTTACACTTTGTTACTATTAGGGAAATTTTTTCTTTTCAAATGGTATTCCTGTAACCTTCAAAGGCTTATTTGAACAAATCTCCTATTTCCTGGAGCCTTCGTAACCCTGTCCTATGGTGGTGCATTCTAACCCAAGGAATGTTATGAAACAGCCTTAGTTCTGCTGAAGTTCCATTTGGGCACATCAGCGTGATTCTGTTAGGCACCACCCCTGGCATAGAACAGACTTTGGCTGGGTGGTTAGCGAAGAAGCATGTTTCTAAACACCTTGTAGAATCTGTTGCCCTACCCTAGTCACCAAGTGAGATGTTCTGCTGCCTGCGTCACAAAGGTTTCAGGAACTTCCACCTACTGCAGTAGATGGAAAGCTCTTGCTGTCTCCCTGGAAGCCTTCCAGCTCCCAGGGATAAAGGGTATCTTTACTTTCACCTGCTTCTCTTTTGTGCCAGAGGAAGGGGCCTTAAACTATTACAAGACAGACCTTTAGAATGTATTTGTTAAGCATACTTGAAACTTCATGTCCATTAAAGAACAACTTATCATTTTAACAATAACAACATTCCTTTAAACTATTGGTTCACTGTTGGAGTGTATCACTTTGACTGTTATAGATATTCTTATATAAATGAAATCTTCCTTTATAAGTTTGACATGAGGTGCTCTGTTGCTTTGTGCTAATAGATATATTTTCTGGAGTTCAGCATCAAATTGCTTCTCCAGCCTTTATTTTTTAATTTTGTTTTAATTTTTTTTCTACACTTTCACTGAAAATGTAGGAAGATTTACATAGTATTATAAATGTAAATTATCCAAGTAACATGTATCTTAAAATAGAAGATATATATTAAAAGTAAGCCAGTCTGTAAATGTTTTAAATAATATAATACATGCAAACCAAACATTTCCTCTTTGATTTATATATTAAAATTATGATGAAGCTGGGCATGGTGGAACATGCCTGAAATCCCAACATTCTGAAAACTTGAGGCTAACAGTTCATGAGCATGAGCCAGCCTGAGCAATTTATTAACTTAGTTTTGACACTGTTTGAAAGTAAGACCAATTAGTAGCAAAGGAATCTGGTAATGCAAAAGCCCCAGACTTAATCTCTAGTACCAGGAGAAAGAAAGAAGTTATGACTAAACTACACACTAAAGAGGGGGCTAGAAAGGACTTATTAATTAGAACATATATGAAGGATGTAAAAATCCTGAGAAAGAGAAAGACAGTGCCCCACAAAGAGACATGGCCATGTAGAATGCAGAACTGGGACTGGGTGAGACATTGTACATGCTGCTGAACATTACAGTAGGAAGGTCCAAAACTGAAACTCACAGGTATTAGGATAAAGACCACTAGACATGTTCACCAGAAAATTAGAAAAAACTGAAAGGACAAGTTGTTAATGAAGGAATTTTCCAAAGGGAATTTCTTTATGAAAATAAACAGATAATCAGAAGAAAATTGAGAACAGAGGAGTTGACACCTATGATGTGTATATTTGAAGAGAAGGAAGTCCTTAAAAGAAACAATAATTGAGCAGGAGATGATAAGTCATTTTCAAAAATCAATTAAGGCCATTAAACTATTAGCACTGAGGCCCTGAGTTGGCTACATATCACACCCAAACAACTTATTGTGCATATGCTGAAATAACAATGAAAAAAGTCAATAAAGCAACCAAGTCTAGCAATAAGAAATCATCTTCTCTTCAGTGGTACTAGACTGACATTCAGTTTCTCACAGAAAAAAAAAACCACAGAATCAAATAAAGTTATTCTGATGATAGAACTGTATTTTTGAATTTTCAAGAAAATAATTGCTAAAATAAAAGTATAATAATTAGCAATTTTTCTACATGAGAGATAAAGAAGATTCTTTCAAAAATAAAAATGAGTATGCCTCAGCAGCATTTGCACACTAAACAGTATTCTTCAAGATGAAGGAAAAGAAAATATTACCAAGTTTAGAGACAGTGTGCATGACTCCCTTCCATGCTGCTAGTTATTAGGGACCCCAGTAGTGGACCCCAATCTCCTGCCGTGTATCATGGTGCACAATGAGAGAGAAAAAAGAGAGAGAGACAGAATGTGAAGTAACAGGGATCTGGGATGTCCAGATATTCTCAGGGTACAGGCAGCCGGAACCTTGACATTTGTTGATCAAACTCACACTGGGAAGAAAATGACAGCTGGAGGCACTAGACAAGCAGGGAGAGCTCAAAACAGCAGGAACAAAGCATTCTTGTCAGAGATGAAACAGTAGAGTTAGGTTCTCTTTAATGAGTAATCCGCCTTGTGGTCAGCTTGGCGAGCTCGAGGCTGGGCCAGCACCGTACAGGGGATGAAATCTGCACCTTGGCACTTGCCTAGGCTGGTGCTTAGATGACTGAGCTATCTCTGTGGCCCAAAACTATGCTTTTTGCCCATTTATTGGTCGATGGACATTTGAGTTACTTCCAAGATTTAGCAATTATAAACTGCTATTATAATTATGGCACAAATATATTCTGTTGTATGAGGCTTGTAAATCTCCTGGGAAGACAGCCAAAAAGGGAATAGGTAGATCAAATGAGACCATTAATCCTACGGTGGTTTTTTTTGTTATGTTATTTATTTTTGTGAGATAGGGTCTCTCTATACAGTTCATGCTAGGCTTGAGTTTACTTTGTAGCCCAGGCTGGTCTCAAATTTGTAACAATCCTCTGACTCAGCCTCCAGACTACTGGAATTACACAATTCTAGATTTTTTTCTGAGTAATGTGTACACTGATTTCCACAGTGGTTGCACCAGTCTACAATTTTATCAACAGTGGAGAAGAGTTCCTTTTCCCTCACAGTCCCACCAGCATTTGTTTTTAGTTGCTTTCTTGATAATAGCCAATCTTTTCAGAGTGAGATGGAATCTCAGTGTTGTCTTAATTTGCATTTTTCAAATGACCAGTAATGTTGAATATTTTTCATATATTTATTTGTCATCTGTGCTTCTAGAAATGTCTATTCATTTTAGTTTGCTGTTCTTGGATTGGGTGTTTGAATTAGGTTTGCCTGCTGTTTTTCAGTTATTCATATGTTTTAGACATCACTTGTCTGAGGATCAGCTGGCATAAATTTGTTTCCACATTGTTGGTTGTCTTTTCACTCTGTTGTTGATTTCCTTAGCTATGCAAAAGCTTTTCAGTAAGAAGAGATTCCAGTTGTTGATTCTTTGTGATAGTTCCTGTGTGATTGGAGTTCCATTCAGAAAGTCTGTGCTTATACATGCGTTTCAGAGTTCTCCTGATTCTATCGTACATCAGACTGAGTGTTTTTGTTTTAATATTTAGATGTTTCAAGCATTTTATTTCAGTTTAAAAATTATAATCTCCTCTCCCAAACAATGATAAGTGATTTAAACAATAATATGTTGCACTAGTTACTATTTTCAGCCTTAGCCAGGAAAATTAATGTAATTTAGTTTCTTGAGTTAATAGTCACTTTTCAGTTCTGAACTGAGTCAAGGCTTAGGGGAAAGTTGAATTGCTTTTTATTGCAGTACTTTTACCTTTTATTTTAGTGTATTATTCTTTCTGGTGTACATAATATTGGAGAAGGGAGAGCCAAATGTAACTAAAGAAGCTTCTCTCTTATCAACTCACACTAGAATTCATAATTAATGATTTAGATATTGCACAGAAAATCAAGGACATTTTTAGAGGAGTACTTGTGTGTAAAACCACTACACTGAGATAACCTTTGGTTTGAACTTATGTAACTCCAATTTGAAAGAAGAAAAGTGATTTATCATATTTTTTATTATTATTATGTTTTTAGTGCAGGGTCTACAGGGTCTCTCTATACAGATCAGACTGGTAGTGATTCTCCTACTGAGAGGGATTCAGATCAACCCTGGATTCTTAAGGTTGAAATGGTGAGGTTAGGAGCTTGTGTGGGAGAGCAGATGAAAGAGCTGTTTCTCAATCACTCAACACACGAATCATCTTGCTGTGGTACCTTTCTTTCACCAGTTAAAACTGGGAGTGTTTATTCTTTCATCTGACTGGAGCACTTGGCAATACAAGGTTTCATTTGACATCAGTCATAGCAGGTTTTCAGGCTCACCTCATGGTTGCAGCAGTGGAAAGACAAAGTTAAACTCAGAGCTTCACCTTTAGCTGTAGGTTTACAGTAGACTGGTGTCCCAGGAGGTAATCAACAGCCAACTTTGGTATTTAGATGCATCTGCCACAATAGATCAGAAGGGAGTTAACTATAAATTTGCACAAATAACTAGAATAACTGGCATAAGTAGCTAGTAATGAGTCTGTAGCCATGACTAAACAAGGTAAGAACTCGATTTCACCAATCCCAAAGACAAGGTGAAAGATGTCCTGAGAAATACTTAATTCTCTACTGCTCTAGATAATTTAAATATTTAAAACTGAGAAAGAAAAATCTATATGATGCACACATCATTTTTGTGTAAGAGAAAAATATTTATCATCGTCCAAAATTTTAGCCTAAGAAGGCACACTGCATTCATCATAAATAAGGTGCTTATGCTCTGGCAATTTTTAAAATGCCATTAAGGTGTGTGGCTCGATATATTTAATAAAATGACTTTAATACAAGAAAAAAATACTGATATTTGTTCTTTTATGTATTAAGAGACATATAACATTTCCTTCTTAATTACATAATTTAGATTGTTATGCTAAACAATTTCAAGATAGTTCAGAATGAAGGCAATGAGAGTGATATTTTTCCAATTTACAAATTTAGTATTTTCATTTATCTTTTTTAATTTATGTGAGTGTATTGCTGGTCAACTAAAACTTAATTTGCTGTGATATGAACATGTGATGCTTTCTATGCATATGTTTTTAACAATTAATATGATATGAATAGAATTATTAGTTTGCTTTGATTTAAAATGTGTCTGTGCCTACAATTTTGAACAGCATATAAGAAGAATGAGATGATGTACACTGGAATGAGGTGATTTGGAACAGATCGCTAGAGTTCCTGAAAGACTTGGATGTAAGGGTATAAAGCACACTCATCAGAAAATCGCTGCTTAGTTATTCTTAGAAGAAACATATGCACTAACAAACTTGCCAAAAAATAATTTACATAATCCTCCTTGGCATGTTGGAGCCACTGATTCTCAATTGCAAACTAATACAGTAAAAGAATTAGTTAAATTACGAAGAACATAGATGCACCAGAAATTATTTTTAAATATAGTGGGTAATATCTTCAAGTTGTGTGTTAAAATGTAGAAGTTTTAAAGTAAGTGAACATTTGACTATGAAACAAAGCTTAGTGGAAGATGTTGTAAAGGTAAAATATACTATACCTTGAAGATAAAAATGTGTCATAAGATACATGTATCTTTAATAACATGAGGCATTTGTTTATGTTAATAAGAAAAATGCATATATTTTATTATGAACCATGAAATATGTGCACATTATTAAATGATCAATAGAGCTAATTAATGTCACATATTTAATACTTCTGTGTATGTGGAAAGAACACTTAAAATCTACTCAGCAATTTTCAATATAGAATAATACATTTTCAATATGGAAAATTATAGCAACTGAAGAAAGCAAAATGTTCTATTCATTTTTTATTAAACTTGATGAAAATGTTCTTTAAAAGTACAATTTCTCAATATGTAAAATTCAGTTCTATATTAATGTTATTACTAACGTTGCAAATGCTTTGATTAGAATTGAATCCAAATTTCAAACGCAGTTCATAAAAAGTGCCTACAATGCAAAAATTTACAGTTCAAAATATTTTGCTTTGTTAGAACAACTAGCCTTCAAATCAACTAAAAAAGCAAATGTATTGTCCAATTTCCATAATGACAACTTTAATTTCTAGTCGGGTATATTCTGATTGCCACCTCAGAATGGCAGCATGGATACTGAATGTCTCAGCAAGGATTAGTTTGAAATTTTCTGGCCCAAATTATGCAATGGTTTTTAGTGATAACTTCATAAAGATATATTATGAGGGTTTCTTAAACTCTGCAATTTTTCTTCAACATTTTCTGCATATTTGCAACTGATAGGAGTAAAAGGAAATGAATAAAATTAATACCAACATGACCCCTGTAATATGGGGGAAAGTATCTAAAATAGTAAACGAAATTTTTTCTAGGATCATTTTTCATGTTATTGTACTTATACTGGACAAACTAATTCAATTTATTTAGAAATGTTAAAAATCTCAGAAAAATGTTATTAAAATTCTTTTTTATATTAATTTTATTGAGAAAGAAGTAACAATAAGACAGTTTCAAAACAGGTTAGTAGGCTAGTTACAATAATTAATACATTGCATATTATCTTCATAGTAGTTATTAGTAGTACAAAGTGCAGACATGATATCTTGTCTAAACACTATTAGTTCAAAATTTCCTTTTCATTGAACTAGGCAGTGTATCTATGCTAACTAGTTTGTATATACAGATGAATATTTTTCACTACAAAATGGTCCTTCATTTATACCTTCTTTCTCTAAAGTTCTTAAAATAAGGTTTTACTTAATTTTATTTTCAGTGTTTTATATAATCTCAAGGTATTTCTGACTGCTTAATTTAATCAATTTTAACAGATATTTATTGAGGTTAACCAAATGTCAAGGGCTGTACCAGACAATTATGGGTATGAAAATATAAGTAAAGCATGATTTGCCCTTATTATACTTTCCTGGAACACATACAGATTTAGCATAGAACAGTTACTGTAAAAATGGAGACATTATCATAGCTAATGGAAGTCCCACAATGCTGAAAATATGTACTGGAGCTCCAGCCTATGAAGAGTTGAAAGGCCCTGCTGAGCTTTTCTGAGTATAGTGCAACCATAAAAGACCATGCAAGGAAGATCATTATAATAGGCATAAAATCAAGTTTTACAGAATAAATAACAGTGAAATAACCATAAGTCAAAATGGAATCCAAAACACTCAAACTAATTGAGATCTCCCAGTAAATAAAATTATGTTCACTATAAAATCCAAAATTACATAACAGGTAAAATAATTTCATAGTGTGTTAAGAACAAAGGAGTGGAAGTCTCTCTCTCTCTCTCCATATATATATATATATTGGGTTCTGGGTATAGGTTTCCAAACCTAATAATTACATAAACATAACCTTAACAAAGAGGAAAGAATAAAAATAATGACTGTCTCTCATCTCATTTCTCTGTGTCTTTGTCTCCATCTCTATCTCTTTGTGGTTCTGTCTCTGTGTCTGTCTGCCTGTCTGTCTGTCTGTTTCTCTCTCACTCTCACTCTCTCGCTCTCTCTATGTCTCTGTTTCTGATAGACCTAAATAATGGCAAAGGAAATCAGTTCCAGTATCCATGACCATCATTAATTCCTTTCTCTTTAACAAATGTGATTACAGTTCAGAATGCCAGAGGGTTCTTCAAAGTGCCTGCAGCCACTGGTATTAGTGCCTCTGCCAACTTTTGACATAGACTGCCATGTAACAGACATATGAAGGTACACAAGTCATTGAATGATCCACAAATGAATATTTCAGAGCTTCTCATGGAAGATGTTATTACATGAGTAAAAGAATTTATATTAATTGGATTTCAAGTTCACCAAGTATTACAGGAGTGTCTTATTCATCACAAATATCATCCTGTTGTCAGCTATTATAGCTTTCACCACCACACTTTATCTTCTGGTGACTTTTCTTTTCTTTTCTTTTCTTTTCATATTTCTTAGTCAGCGTCTATGTCTGCTCACTGCAGATGACCCTCTCTCCCTCTCTCTGTCTGTCTATCTCTCTTTATCTCTCTCTCTCTCTTTCTCTCCCTCCCCCATCCCACCCCCTGGAGACCAAGTTCCTAACCTGGCTTGTAATTTAGCTGAATTTTTTTTTTAAATACTAACTCCTTCTGACACAACTTGAAAATACCTGAGTCTTACAGTCTTGCTATGGAACACTTTCCATTGTATCAAAAAATAGCCACAAACCAAGTTACCAAATATTGAAAAAGATTTTCATTTGATCAAGTGATTTTTGCTGAAATTTCATAACAAAAGGTGATCTAGGAAAGAGTATAGCAAAACCAGAGAACTAATATCCACTGCATGTGCTTTATTTTCTTTCTTCTGCCTTAATTGTCTTCTCGGTGGCTCATGGGCCTCTCCACTGCAGCATCCTTCCTCTGCGAGGTGGGCCCAGAGTTGGTCTGTACCCCCATCATTGATGCCCTTCCTCCTCTTCACACTGCCTGCTCTTCCTTAGTGACATTTCTGAATCTTCCCAATATAAGAAGTATATTTTAGTATATTTTCCATTGACTTTGATAAGTATCCACCAAATCAGCATGAAGGCCTTAACACTGCGTAGCTTGTTTTAGAGATTGGTAGAGTGTGAAAGAAGTCCTCTTTGAAAAAGAGGGATGGAGATAAGAACATTAATTCTTGTGCTTCTTTTAGCTTGGTACTGCTACCAATCTGCATACATTTCATGATATTACATATGGGCTTTTATGTGAATGCATAGTGATGAGTTAGATTCTCATGCATATTCCTTGATGCTCCTTCTCTGCTTTGCAGAAGGCAGAGGGCCAGGTACTGGCAGCAGTTGAATTGCACTGTGGACAATCATCACCAACTCTTCACTTACAGCTTGGAATAGACCCAGAGCTCTTGGGCATCAACAGAGAAGATGTGACTTGAACCTTCATGCACAAACAAGGAGGTATTCATTTTGATTTATTTACTTTTAAAGGGTTGAATTATTTGCATTCCACTGCACTATAAGCATTCTAAATTTAATACTTGCAAATTGTGAGGTTGGAAAGAATTTTAAAAGTTTGTGCACTCTTCTTCTTGATTTAATTGCAACCTAAAGGATTATTCGAATAAAGGTTTTGAGGGATAGTGAGATAACTCAGAGGACTAAGCACCTGCTTAGGCAAGTGCAGGGACCAGGTTTGATCCCTGGAATCAGATGCCGCATTGGGCCTACCCCAGGCATGCTGAGCTGGCCACAGAGACCAGGCCTGGTGATGCACTCCTGTAATCCCAGTACTAGGGAGGGTGAAAATGGAAGGATCACTGCGAATCTGAGTTGCTCAGTGAGACCTTGTACCAAATACTTATATAAATAATTAAAGCTTTTGGAAATGATAGAATATTAGGTGCTACAAGCATCATAATTCAGGTTACTACCTAATATATAACATTACCAGTATCAAATATGTACTGAAATATTAAGGGAGATTTATTGAAACTCAAAATGATGAAGGATAATGATCACAGTATAATTAAATAGAATGGAATAGATTAAAATTAATTTATAACTATTTTAGAATGCATCCTGAACAATCTTAAGCTGGTGAAAACCTTCACCTTGTCAAGTGTAAATCATCTTGATTTTTCAGTCCTGCTTGTTCAGTAGAATTCATTGTCAACTCCAAATATTTTTCATCTCTACATGACCCTGCCAAAGTCACATGGACTTGTGTTTGGAGTTTGGGGGAGGTGACTGAGTTGTGGTAGTGTGTCACCAATTTGTTTGTTGCAAGTGGGGTCTGGCCTCCCTTCCTGGTTCCTCTCTTGCTGTCCTCCTCCTGGCCACATGAGGCAAGCTGATTTTGTCCCCAGCCTCTCTCACCACTCAGATTTTTTAAAAGATGTATTTGGTTGTTACAGGATCTCACTATGCAGCTCAGACTTGTGGTGATCCTCCTGCTTTCAGCTTTCCCAGTGCTGGGATTACAAGTGTGCACCCCTGTGGCCAGCACAGACCGCCCTAAGCTGGCACACCATGTGGTGCTGGGGATTGAAACATGGTCCCTGTGCTTGCCTAAGCTTGCCTAAATCTCACTGTCTCCAGAGATTTTGTATTTGACTAAAACTTGCAACAGGTAAATTAAAATATATCTCTCTGACTTTAAGTTCCTGGTGTTGGGTTGGTGCCAGTGAGAAGAAAACAATTGAGACAGAAATCACTTATTATGGGCTTGGGAGGTGGCTCAGTGGAATAAAGGCTTCCCTGGCAAGCACAAGGGCCTGAGTTCAATTCCTAGTTCTGAAAAAAGAAAGAAAGAAAGAAAGAAAGAAAGAAAGAAAGAAAGAAAGAAAGAAAGAAAGAAAGAAAGAAAGAAAGAAAGAAAGAAATCACTACTACACATTACAATTGATTTCCTTACCAACCTCTCCCCACCCTCAACTGTCTTTTGGTCTACCCATTTTTCCTGATACTATCACTACAAACCAGTCAGTTGTTGTTCTAGACTTCTCACATATTTTTGGACTCAAGAATTAGGCCCTGATAACAGCCTGATATAAATAATCACAAATGTAAAGCCATCTCCCTCATATTACTAATGACAATATACATAGGTCTTTGTGTGTGTGTGTGTGCAACCAGGGATCAAACTTAGGACCTTTCACTTGCCAGGCAGGCACTTATACCACTGAGAATCTGAGATCTTCAGCCCTCATGGGTCATTTATATACTAACGTTTGATACTATGAAATGGTCTGAAGTTTACTTAATGTTTTATATTACCACAGTTAAACTACAGTTTTGAAATTATTTAGTTTATTATCACAGTTTCAATCAGAATATTTAAATTAGCCTGTCAGTATTTTAATAATTATATTCCAATTTTCATTTTCCAAATTTAAACAGACTATAAATTTAAAAGATGGTAAGTCCAATGTGATCCAGGCAGGGTGGAAGATGCCTATGGTCCTTTAAATGATTAGGCAGAAAAAACTGGCTGTGAGTCCAAAGCCAGTCCGATTGTATAGTAAGACCCTGTCCCTCAAAATTAAAGACACTGGTATTAGTTCTTCTCAGACAATCGGCTTGAACATGTTTACCTTGAGAATTCTTGAAGGAGTAGAATACGCTAAAAAAACACATTCCTTAAGCTTTTGTAAATATTAGAGATGCAATTGAGCATAATTAACAAGCTCTACTCTTTCCTTTTTTTCAGGTTTCTTTTCCCATGAAGCTTGTTTTTAGCTTAGCAATAAGCATAGAGGAAGGAGTTGCTCTTTAGAATTAGTTTTGTTGGGGAATGATTTCAAACAGATTGGCTAAATGGCATCTAATATTTTCAACAGTGATATAGTATTGCCTTTAACTCATGGATATTTCTGTTTTTCCCAGGGTTCCCACACCTGGCAGCTGTATCCCAGCAACTAGCCTCTATTTAGTTTGCTATTTTCAGGCCAAATAATTTTGCATTAATATTTCAAATTGTTTACCTAACAAAGATTAGATTAAAAATTAATATTATTGAAATTCTAGATAATGCATTAGAGTTGCCTGAGAAGTAGCTAAAATATAACAAAAACAAAACAGACAATAAACCATCCAAAGGAGATAGAAGATACACTATATTCATTCTTCAACATTGTAAATATCTGTAAGAAGGAGTATTTCACACATGTAGATAGGATAGTAAATATTGTAAAGGATCAAAATAGTTGACCAGTTTTTTATATTTTACACCTTGTCATTTTTTTTTAAAATAAGAGCAAATCTTTGCTAATAACAATGAAGATAATGTTGTCAGGAGCAAGACTGATGAGATCTCTAACATTTGAATTGTCCTGCTACTGTACTTTATATTTATGTTCATCAAAGCTGTAAAATATGCACTGAAATCTCTTAACAGTGCTCTTAAGGAACAACAAATACCTTTACTGTTTATGACAAGAGAAGAATGCAGGAGCTGAAATGATTAAAAATAATCAGATACAAAAAATATTGACTTATTGTCAGTTAATTGTGAATTCTGGATTGAAATAAATGGAGAATAAATTATTAGTTGTAATCTATCCAGACTTTCCTAGACAATGAAAGTGACTTTTATAAAATAAAACCATTATTGAATTAGGAATTTCTTCTCACATTTTCAGTTGGCAATATAGCACAGAGGACTAAGTGCCTGCTTAGGCAAGCTCAGGGACAGAGATTAGATCCCTGGCACAACATGCAGTGCTGGCCCCAGCCCCAGGGATATACATAATGGTGCAGGCCTGTAATCCCACAGCTGGAGAGGCTGAGACAGGAAGAACACCATATGTCAGAGCTGAGGTGAGACCTTGTGTCAAATACATTAAAAAAAAAAAATCAAAAACAGTGAATTTGGTATGCCTACTCCAGGTGTAAGTACTTCTTTGTGAGTCACATTCATTAGTTTTATAAAGAAAACTTATATACTAGGTAATAGTTTCATTGGTCTTGCTGACACAGTAATGGAAGGTTCACTTGCCTAATACGTAATTCCTGTTCTATATATTGCACCTATTCTATGTAAAGAAGCAGAAAGAAACTGTGCATGCGGGCAGGACATATGTTCACTTTATTGAAATTCTTTTCTACTAGATTACAAGAAAAGACATTTTATTCAGTATAGCTTCTCACACAGAAGAATGAATATGAAAGAGGTTTGACTGATAGACAATGAATGAACATGGAAATCTGTTCATGTTGAACTAGGAAATAAATTTTTCAGCATAATTTTGAATAAAATGGTGTATCTTGTTCTTATAGTTGATAAAATCTGTCAATTAGGAATTTTAATTCTTCTATAAGTGAACAAAATACTATATTGAAAACATCTTTTTGTAACAATACACACATGTCAATGTCAAAAACAACTTGTTTAGCACATGTTCAAGTAGATAGGTCATGGTATAAATCAAACATGGTTTGACAATCATTAAATGTCAACTTCACAAGGATTTAACTACTTAATGATAATAATTATTTAAATTTGTGTTTTGTTGAACACTAAATAAAATATACATGATTATATTCTGTAATTTTCTTTCTAAGCAACTGATGCTGTTCCACACCTAGATATTTTATCATACCTATTTTTCACATACAAGATCATTCAACATTACTGAATATACTACTCATTAGATACCTACCAGTATATTAATCTTGATTATTGGAATGTTTACCAAAATATCCTAGCATATAATCATACTACTTACTTGATGAAATGTATTTTTGGACATTTTTTTATTTTTATTTGAGAAATAAGCTTTATAGATAGCTTTATTTTCTTCCTTTTGTTTCTCTGTCTTTTGCTTTCTGTTTTCAATATGAAGCCTGGACATTAGTGAGTGAGAGAGAAAAGTACTTTTTTCTCGGAAAAACTACAACTTTCTAAACTTGTCACAGACCTACTTATTCAAGATAACTTGTAGGAGGAATCTAAACTCCTTACTTTTCAAAAAAGGCCTTTGAATGAAATCTATGTCTGGAAAGTTTGGTACACTGAAGTTTGAGAACTAATATTTTAATTTTCAAAGTTTACTTTCTCATTTTTTGTACTTATGGTTCACCTTAAGTAAGTGGTAGCTGCGAGTCTTTAGTATTTTGTCCTGAAGACTTTGGGAATCAAATTTATGCTCAAATCTCATGAAGACTCACATTTAAACTATCTGTTTCACTCCCTTGTATTTTCAACAAATATTTGAATCTGTTTTACTTCTGTTATTTAAGCTTATAATGCAAATATTGCATCCAAATTGAAATAATCAAGATGATCTCTGACAATGTACTAGGTTTTTTCTTTTGCCAGGTTTTCTTATTTTTTATATATCAAGAATAACCTGATATTTTAATTTATTACCTCATTGTTTTGCCTACTGTTTTAGGACTAGAAGTATAATTAATTTTTAAGAGAACACTGTTCTTTAGTTTTGCAAGATAATTTCACTCAAAAGGAAATTAGCTATTCTCCAGGACAACATGGAAAGCCAGCTTTATTCCATTTTGTCAAAACTTTTGGGTGCTACTGGGATTTGAGTACTAGCTGAGAGTGTTCTCTAGCATAACAAATAATTTCCATGATAATAGAGTGTATTTAGAGAAGTCTTTAGTGGACCTTTTCATACTTGAAACTAGTCTAAAGATTATTCAACAAGCTACTTGAATTCAGCAAAATAATCCAATATAGTCCAATAGTCCAAAATAATAGAGAGTTATCAGCAGAAATGGCAATTGTCAGAAGTTGTTGACTTGAGCCTTTTATAGCTCAGCATATTAATATGGCATTACTTTTTATACCTCGTGGTTATACTTTTGGGCTGGATGGTTAAGATCAAGACAAAGAAAGGCCTATATAACAAGAAATGAAACTTTTGTATCTGACGTCAGTCAGATCCCCTCAGGATTTATGCGGGAACCATGTGCAGCACCTCGTGGATCTTTTGTCAGTGTCCTGGAGCCACAGAGGAAAGTGATTGATGACATAGAGTGTGCCTAAGGAGAGTCACCTAGAGAGAAAAAATTTTCTCAGGCTTCCCAGAGAGCAAATTGGTCAAGCAATGGCCATGTTTCATCCAACACTCACTATTTAAAAGAGGTTGGATTATTTGACTCAAGGTCTTGGCCCATCGCAGTAAGCTCTGAGGCAGAGAGAGACAAGAGAAGAGAATCACCAAGGAGGGCTGCTTGTATCCTGGCTGTCAGGAACTGGAGAACACAGGGAGGAGCGAAGGAAACTAGTGTCTGCTTCTGTGTGCTTCCTCCTCACAGCGCTGTCACCTACAGAATTCATCAGTGGATGAATCTGCCAATGATGACAGCACCCTGGAATCCCATCAACTCTTAAACACATGAGCTAGTGCGGCTCATTTTAGACTTGAACCATAACACTCCAGCCTTGGCCACCAAAGCATTCATCTCATCATGCAAAATGCATTCAGCTCATCTCTCATGGTCATCGGAGCCTTGCTGGATTCACCACTGCTGCAGAGCTCAAATTATAAGTCTCTTCGACGACCCAACACAAAATCTTATCTATGAGTACCTGTTTAAAAGAAAATTAGCTATCACTTTCAACATACAAAGACCCATGGAAAACATTCCCATTCCAAATGAGAGAAAATAGTAATAGAAAGAAGTTAGGCAAAAATATAAAGATGACATTTTATAGCAGGTAAAATATTTCATTAATTAAAAGTCCATTTTCACATGAAATTCAATTACCATTTACTTATCTAGTAAGTTTCTGAAAATGTGCATAATATAGTTAAATATGAATTTCTCAAATTGTTCATTGACTACAAGAAAAAAAATGCTAGGTTATAACTGTGAAATTCCTTTAGTCACCAATTTTCTATGTCCTCAATCAGTAAAATATGACACTTTTATTACTGGTCTATAAAAAGTAGATATTTAAAATATCAGTTGCAGAAACCAGGTATGTTGATGTACACTTGTAATCCCAGCACTCAGTAAATTGAGACAGGGGGATTGCTGTGAGTTCAAGACTAGCCTAGGGGGGCTACAAAAGTGAGCATAAGACCATCCCGAAGAACATAGCACGACCCTGCCTTAATAAAACAAAATAAAATCGAGTATCAACTGAAAGCAGAATTTCTAGTTATCATAACACGACAGAATTGGGAAGTTGCACATAATAAACAAAAACTAAGAAAAAAGACTCATCAAGGATTCAACATGAGACAACACAGTGTGGCTCCGACTGACATGGCTTTTGAAATATTGAGGACTTAGGAGAACAGCGGAAAAGACTAATGCACCCAGAGTTAGATAAGGAAAGTGTAGCAATCAAAGAAAATTAAGTTTGGAAATTTTTCAATTTCTCAGAGCTTTCCCAATCTTGGCAGCCAAAAATACCTTCAAGCTCACACCTGAAAACTGGGAATTTACGATTCCCAGGATCACTCTGCTGCAGTTTCTGTGAGTCACTACATCAGTCAGCTTGTTCTTTCCCCTCACAGGCCTGCACTCCCATTTCCTTGACGGACCCCTTTCTTCAACTTTCAAGGCTAGATACATTTGCATTACATTTTTACAAATTTTATGGAGACATAATGCACATATCTCAAAAAGAATATGCCCACTTGGAATATCAATGTGATGAATTTTGACAAATAGATACATCATCTTTAACTATCATTCCATGTAAAAGTTTTAAAAGTTATTATTTGTACATGTCTACGATACACAAAAATTACATTTATCATGGTAAATTGCTACATATGTGCACAGCATCCTGGTCCTTTTTCTTCTCTTTCTTTCCCTTTCTTATCACCACTGTTCACAGATCTCATTCTTAAACCTTGTTTTTGTTTCTTTGATTTATTAGCTTTTTATTTTAGGAATGTTATATTTATCCTTGCATTCTTGAGGTTCTTCATATCTGGGATTTGGGTTTATTAGTCTTCGTTATCTTTTGAGTAGCAGCTTCTTTTATACACTGATTTTTGTATCATTATTTAATCTCAGTTTCATTAATTTGCATTCTTATCTTTACAACATTTTTCCTCCTGCTAACTTTGGCTATTGATTGTTTTTATAATTCTAGAATCCTGAGATCCATCTTTAAATTATTAGGGATCATTGTTTGGGTGTGCACTGTTTATGTATATATGTATGTATGTAATTTCCCTCTTAGAACTGATTTCGATAGCCGCGGCTCCTCCTCCCAGAGCGGCAGGCTTTTCCCGCGCGAGCAACCTCTGCCGCTCGGGCCCCTCACGGGGAAACATGGCGTCTGCCCTGGAGCAGTTCGTGAACAGTGTCCGACAACTCTCGGCTCAAGGGCAAATGACTCAGCTTTGTGAACTGATCAACAAGAGTGGGGAGCTCCTTGCGAAGAATTTATCCCATCTAGACACTGTGCTTGGGGCGCTGGACGTACAAGAACACTCATTGGGCGTCCTTGCCGTTCTGTTTGTGAAGTTTTCTATGCCCAGTGTTCCTGACTTCGAAACATTATTCTCACAGGTTCAGCTTTTCATCAGTACTTGTAATGGAGAGCACATTCGATATGCAACAGACACTTTTGCTGGACTTTGCCATCAGCTAACAAACGCTCTTGTGGAAAGAAAGCAGCCCCTGCGAGGAATTGGCATCCTTAAGCAAGCCATAGACAAGATGCAGATGAATACAAACCAGCTGACCTCAGTACATGCTGATCTCTGTCAGCTTTGTTTGCTGGCAAAATGCTTTAAGCCTGCCCTTCCATACCTTGATGTAGACATGATGGATATCTGTAAAGAGAATGGAGCTTATGATGCGAAACACTTTTTATGTTACTATTATTATGGAGGAATGATCTATACTGGCCTGAAGAATTTTGAAAGAGCACTCTACTTTTATGAACAGGCTATAACTACTCCTGCTATGGCAGTCAGTCATATCATGTTGGAATCATATAAAAAGTATATTCTAGTGTCTTTGATATTACTTGGGAAAGTACAACAACTACCAAAATATACATCTCAAATTGTGGGTAGATTCATTAAGCCTCTCAGCAATGCATACCATGAACTAGCACAAGTTTACTCAACCAATAATCCCTCAGAGCTCCGGAACCTGGTAAACAAGCACAGTGAAACTTTCACACGCGATAACAACATGGGCCTGGTGAAGCAGTGCTTATCTTCCCTCTACAAGAAGAACATTCAGAGGCTAACAAAGACTTTTTTAACACTATCATTACAAGATATGGCAAGTCGTGTGCAGTTATCTGGACCTCAGGAGGCAGAAAAATATGTTTTACACATGATAGAAGATGGTGAGATTTTTGCAAGTATTAACCAGAAGGACGGTATGGTCAGTTTCCATGATAATCCTGAAAAATATAATAATCCAGCCATGCTTCATAACATCGATCAGGAGATGCTGAAGTGCATAGAGCTGGATGAGCGGCTGAAGGCCATGGACCAGGAGATCACAGTCAATCCCCAGTTTGTGCAAAAGAGTATGGGCTCACAAGAAGATGACTCAGGAAACAAACCCTCCAGTTATTCCTGAAATTAACACCCATCCTGAGTTCTACAGGAGAAACAGTCGCTTTGGTCAGCGGTGAGCAAGTGAGAGGAGGGCAGCAGGGAGCAGCAAGCCTATTCCACCTGGACATTAAGAAATGCAATTTTGTTTTTGACATCTTCAGTCCTGTGTGCTTTCAGAAAACTACTCTCTCTGCAAAGAAAGGAAAAAAAAATTACAAACTTTAGAGTCTGTTGTGGATTTATTTATCCTCAGATTATTGTTATTGCATTAAATTTACTTTTTTGTTTTAGTCCTTGAAAAAAAAAAAAAAAAAAAAAAGAACTGATTTCATTGGGTCCTATAGTTATTTTTATTTATTGATTTATTTTTTTATTTTTTTTGGTGGAACCTGGGATTGAACTTGGGCCCTTGCACTTGCCAGGGAAGTGTTCATTCTACTGAGTCATCTCCCCAGCCCCATTATTTTTATTTTTTACAAATAATACAAAGTAACAATAATAAAAAATTAGAAATGATACAGAATTTCACTAAAACAAAATATGAATTTGACAGTATTTGTTGTACTGCATGGCATTGTCTTCATATTGGTTGCTTAGATTACTAGATATATGCAAAAAAGTTTTAAGTAATTAAGAAGAGAGAAGAAATGTGAAAAAAATTAAAAATGAAGCATTTATTGATCCTTCCCATAGATAAAGCAGATATCTATTTGTCCTATAGTTTTTATAGGTTGTTCTTCCATTATTTTTGATATTAGGAACTTAATTTATTCTGTAATCCATTGATTATTCTATAACATATTCAATTCCCATATGTTAGCATAGTTTCTGTGGTTTCCTTGGCTGTTGATTTCTGGTTTTATGCTACAGTTATTCAAGAATATGCAGATAAATATTGTAATTATTTTATATTTATTTTAAGATGCATTGTAACCTAGTATATGCTTTATTTTGCAATAAGTTCCATAAGCCATGCTGGGGAGATAGCTCAGTAGAATAAATACTTGCCTGGCAAGCGCAAGGACCTGAGTTCAATCCCTAGCTCAGCAAAAAAAAGAAAAGTTCCATAAGCCACTGAGAAAAAAATTTGTTATTTCTTTCTACTGGATGCAACTCTCTGCAGATATTTTTTAAGCACATTTGTTTAACACTGTGGTTTAAGTCTGGCATGTCTTCATAGATTTGAACACAAACGTTCAGTGTAAATATATTTATAATTTTTACCTCTTCCTACCGAATTGTTTCACTTTCCAGTATTTAATAGCCACCTTTTTTTCTCCTTATCAACTTGGTGTGAAGTCTCCTATGTCTGGAAATAAGATAACTATAGTTTCTTGCTTTGTGGTTGCAGTGATGTGAAGTACAATTTCCCCTTATGTTACTTTGAGGCGATGCACTTGTTTATGAGTGAAGGGTGTTTCTTGCAGACAACATAAGGTTTTGTTTTACAATGAGGAGTGGAAACTGCTAACACTGAGAATTATTATTGCATGCAATTCATTGAGTACTGTTATCACATTGTTTTTCCAGTGCTGAATCCTTTAATTTTTTCAATTCATTAAATTTCCTTTTAACAGGATATATACTTTCCTTTGGGCTATTTGGTGTTACTAGCAACCCTCTGTCTATATAGTATTTCTGGATGTATTTTTCTATGGTTCTAGTTTAGGGGGTAACAGATTTCTTTCTCATGAAAAGTCTTTAATTCATTATTAATGTTGAAGTATAATTTTTTAGAATACAAAAGTCTGGTTTGACAATTGTTTTCATTTAGGTCTTGAAAAATTTCACTCTAAGCCTTTAAGATTTGTGCTGAAAATCAGCTGTTGTTATAATTGATTTGTTTTTATGGATTACTTGCTATTTTTGTCTCTAAAATTTTTCATTATTTTCTCTGCATTCAGTTTAGGGAATTTTGATTAAGAAGTGTCATGGGAGGATCCTTTCAGTCATGGCTATTTGGGCTTCTACACACCATTTTACTTGGATATTGAATTCTTTCCCCAAATTTGGAACATCTTTTGCTGTGATTTTGTTGAACAAATTGATTATAACATTTTGACTCATCTTCTAAATTTTTCTTTATTGCTATAATTCTGAGCAAGTGTTTTACTTTGATTTTGAGTCATCAAGCACCTGTTGGATGTGGCTCCCATGATGTTGTGCTGTTTTAATCACTTTTCTCTCATTGCTGAAACAAACACTTTTCTCTCATTCCCCATAGCAAAGTGGGAAAGCTTTATTTAGCTCAGTTTGTAGAGATTTCAGGTCATAATCAGCTGGCTCTGTGGCAGGATTTCATATGAGAAAAGGCCACAGTTCATGGCAAAAGCAACAAGAAAGAGAGGAGACTCTTTGTGTTCCTTATGTTTTAGGCAGGCTACCTACACACACAACAGATGTCAAATTTACACCTTAAATCCCAGCACTTGACCATGAATTATTGATGAACTATACATTCAGCCACCTCTGCAAAGCTCTCCCCTTTAACTGCATGAGGCTTTGGGGGGAACATCTGGACACAAACTCCTAGCCTCCCAAAGATTCTTACACATCCCTTTGTGCAAAAATAATCTAGCACATGTCCAAGAGTTTCAACAGTCTTAACAGATTCAGCATTGCTGAGAAAGTTCAAGTCTCAAATCTCTGCTTTGATTTAAGGCACATTATTAGCTGCGAGTACCTTTACAAATAGAAAGAACATTAAAAACTTCCAACATTCAATGGCACATAATAGATATTTCCATCCCAAAAGTTACATATGGGAAAATACAAAGAAATGGGACCAAAGAATTTTCAAACTCTTATCAGGGCAAATACGAAGTCCTATGGTTCCATGTTCAGCATCCCAGGCAATGTGTAACAAGATGTGAACTCCAAGTGGTTTGTGTGGCTCTGTCCCTACAGCAGTTAGAGTGGTTGCAGTTCCTCGGGTTTCTGTCTCTGCTCCCACCTCATAGAAAAGGATTTCCTTGGAAAATCCACATTCTTTATATTTCCAGATATCTGGGGTTTTCACTGAACTCCAATAAATTAAATGAAGAAACTGTGCATCTCTAACTAGGAGAATGAAATTGGACATTTATTCTTACAATATAAAATGAATTCAAAATTAAGTATCAAGCTAACTCTAAGACTTTAAATTAAGCTGTAAAATTTCTAGAAGAAAATATATGGACAAAGTTGTATGACATTGGTCAAGATCAGTGATGGAAAATCTTTGAAGACCAAGTGCAAGGGTCTGTGAGATAGCTCAGCTTAGGTAAGTGAAGGTAAGTGCTTGCTTAGGTAAGTGAAGGAACTGGGGTTTGATACCTGATACCCACATTCTGTGCTGGCCCTGCTCCCAGGCACTCCGAGCTAGCCATAAAGGCCAAGTATGGTGGCTCACGCTTCTAATCCCAGCTCTAGAAAGGCTGAAAAGAGAAAGATCACTACAAATCTGAGCTAGGTAGTGAGACCCTGTACCAAATACGTAAAAATAAAATTTAAAAAAGACAAAGTGCCCAAATGACAAATGAACACGGACCTATTTATTTCAAAGTGCCAACTCTACACTGAAAATGGAGTACTGAGATTTTATTTTAAAAAACTAATGTATTAACATATTTTACCTTAAAAAGAAAGCACAGTATCAGTTTTCAAAGACACAAACAGCCTTTTGAAAGGTAAAGCTTTTATTTAGTGTTCAATGGCACAATTAATGTGCTCTTTGCCACCATATGCATGCTGACAATTTGTCAAACATTGACTGTGGCAAGCTGCCCTGGGTGCCAGGAGGGAGGGCTCTGCACTCTGCACACGTGGCCTAGGTTTACCACTACTCATCTAGATGATACTTTTTGGGGGTAAAGCCTCAAAAATTCAGACAAGAACAACAATTCAAAAAGGATAATGGAATTACATCATATTACTTAAAATCCTTTGCACATAAACTGTTAATCCGTATCATTTGTTTTCCATCCCCTTTTGTTATCCTTTTCTTTACATTTTGCATTCTTTTGTTTCTATTCATTCTTATTTACATACAAAATGGGCTATGCCCATTGATTCTAGTGAGAAGCACATAGTATCAGGTAAACCAAGTGTATTGGTCAGGGTTTTACTTAGAAGAACAGATATAATATAAGCAACAGATGTTAACACAAGTTATACAATATATAAGAAATTACAAGATGGGCCCACGATAGCTGCAGACTCAGATGAAGGAGTGTGAAGAGGGCGTTTGCACACCCCAGACTGAGGAATTCAGGCCCAAGGTCTGAAACTCACTGCTGTTTTCCGTTCAAGTCTCTATTCCTCAGCTAATGGCTCTACAATGGACACTGAAGAGTCTACCATGGAAGGAGAAGGATCCAAGCTGGAGGCAGAAGAGTACACTGCAAGCCAGATGATGAAGTCCAAGCTGAACGTGAAGACTCAAGCTCCTCCAACGAAGTGGAACATCAACTACTTCCTCAGCCCCTTTATATGGTCTGTTTGTGCTGAGTTACTCTGGGGATGGAACCAACTGTGCCCCACGGGGAGACCTCACCAGCCAGAACTGCACCACTCAGGCCAAGCTGACACAATGTATCAACCACTACACCAGGCCCTTTGACCCACAGAGATATAACAAAACGAAATGAATTTAACTGGATAAGAAATGTAAGCAATACATAATGCTCTCTATTGATCTTGAGAATCTTTTCTCTTAGTAAACAGTCAATGTCAACTTGGCCTAATCTAGCCAGAGATACCTCCAAGTCCAAGACTCTCACTCTCTAAATATTTTTGTATTCAAATTAGTAAATTATAAGACTGGAAAGATCCCAAGTATTCAGCTAGGTATTTGATTATCTTTTCTGCATCTTAGAGGAAAACAAGTTTCACAATTGGTTAACTTTTTAAATTTGCATAATTCCAGAAGGATGGAGAAATATACAATATGATTTTGCATGCTCCCTTGATTCTGTGGTTACACTGCTGCTTTTTTATGTGAGCATGTATTATTTTGTGAGTTATTTAAGTTAGTATGATTACTGCCAAGAATATAGCTCAGAGACACAAGCACCTGCCTGGCAGGCACAAAGTCCTTAGTTTGATTCCTGATACCAACAAATACTACTACTACTACTATTACTACTACTATTAATAATAATAATAAATATTAATAAATATGGTCAGGTCATTAAGGAGCAATGTAAAAAAACAAATGTGTCAAAGAAATTTTGAGAGCCAATGGCCACTTATTTCCAAAACTAAAGAAGAATGAAGACAGTACACTTTTTTTTTTTCTACTATAGTTCCTTTCTATAGGTATTTTTTTTAAATTGCATGGGATTAGAGACTATAGTGATAGACAATATGGTACACAAAAGTGAAATTTAGGAGCTTTTCAGATAAGCATGGCAGGACTAAAACACTAAAGAATAAACCAACATTGCACTTGACATGTTTTGGGAAATGCATGTTTTGAACTGAAATTGGGTTGGTAAGTCCTACTTGAATTTATTTGAACAGAAATTAGAAATAAAAGGTGCAGAATGACATATATTCTGCTAACATCAAGTAATTAGCACAATTTTCATTTTCTTCTGTTCCAAACTGTAACTACACTATTTTTGGAAACCATATGGGCCATCTATTTAATTTTTGTGTGATACCGTACAGGTTTAATAGCTTTGGGGAAAAGGTGAGAAAAGCAAAGCTTTATAGAAAGTATAAAGGGAAAGAAATGTGTGTAGTAGATTCTAAATACTAAAGCAGCAGTTAGATATATTAGAATTACTTTTAAAATAGATAAATGAATTTTAATTCAATTTTATTTAAAAATGACTTAAAACTTATTTTGTTTTTCTGTAAATTCATCAATGATCAGAATCAAATGGGGGAAGAGTGTGTTCTGTGCATAGTTGATGAACAACTGCTGTTGTTCTACTTTATGTTTCAAGGATTTTAAGAGTAGGAATAAAGCATTAAGGTAAATATTATAAACTATAGGGCCAGCCAGATAGTTCAGCAGACTAAAGCACCTACTTAGGCTGAGTGCAGCGGCCAGGGTCCAATTCCTGGTGTGCCCTGCCTGTCCTGCACCCAGGAGTGCGCTGAGATGGTAATTGAGACTGGGTGAGGTGGCGCTTGGGAGGTTGGAAGGAGGAGGATCACTATGAGTCCAATCTTTGTAGTGACACCTTGTAGACCCTGTAGACCCTGTCCTAAATACATAAAAAAAAATCTGAACTGTAAACAAACAGGAAAGAAATATCAAAAACATCTGAAGAATAGCAATTCTATTGTTTGTGTCTATTTGTCCCCCCAAAGCTTCATATAAGTTATGGGTCAGGAAAGGCTGGAGGAGCAATAAGTATCTTGAGAGGCAGGGCCAAAAAACCAGGGTTAGGCCCAAGAGGTGGGACCAGAGAGGCACAAACCATTAAACTGGCTAGCCTGTGCTTTCTCAGAGATGTGGAAAGAGTCATCCTGGACACTGTGGAACCCCAGCCTCTCTTCCAGACCCTGTTGCATAGGACATCAGTATCTCAAGGTCTTGCTATGTAATTCAGGCTGCTTTAAACTATAAAACCTTGAGTAACTGAGAGCTAAATAAACCTTTTCTTCACTCAACTTGAGTGTTGTACATTTGTCCCGGCAATGAGAGAAGAGTAACTAAGACAAGCTCTTTCTACAAAGACAGTAAGAATCATATAATTATTTTCACTTTTCAGTTTTAAAAAGTGTTCCTCCAGAGCAAGGAGAAGGGTCTGCTTGAACACTAAATTTTTTGTGTGAACAGAGCAGGATAGACCCTTGCTAGTCTAGGTACATCCATAAATCATATCTCGGTACCACCAGGCTCTTACTAGAAATACAGACTTACATGCCCCAGACCAGACTTTCTGAATCAGAATTAACCTTAAAACAATGTGCTCAGAATTAGTAAATTCCTTGAAGCCTGTTGGTATCTATAAGGATTGTTTTAGATTTGTTGTGGGTTGGACCTAAAACATTTCTCAAAAGACTGTGTTTAAAGTTGGGTTTTCTGGAAATGAGGATAGAAGTTCCTCCAGATTCATGAATTGATCCAGCTAGGGACACACTAATAATTTAATAGCATTGGTGGGAACTGATTAAAAACTTAGTAAACAAAGCCTATTTTAAGGGAATGTATCATAGGAGTTTGATCTTACAATGACTGTCTCCTGTGTCTTGTCTCTAGTCTCTGTCTCTGACTTTCTGTCTGTCTCTCTCTCTCTCTTTCCCCACCATCTCCTTCTTAGCTTCAAAGAAATGAAAATTTTTGTCCATTATGTCCTTCCTCTATAAATTTTGCTTCACTTAAGCCCAAGCAAAAGAATCAGCTGACCATGAATTGAAACCTCTGAAACTGTGAACCAATGTAATATTTTCCTCCCTTAAGTTTTTTTTTTCAGATACTTTTTCATGGTAATGGAAAGCTGAATAACAGAAGAACCTACTACTAAAAATCAGTGCTATCCAGTAGAATTTCCTACAGAGATAGAAGTGCTCTTTGCTATACACTTTATCAACCAATGTCCACTGAGCACTTTAAAGATAGTTAAGTGACAATGAAGAATTGATTTGGTGTAATTTTAATTAATTTATTATTTGACTTGTTTAAATTAAAGTGGTCACAGCTGTCTGGTTGCTTTCAGGTTAGCTATCACTTTTTATTTAAATATGTTTGTGAGAATAACCTCAGCCTCCAGAAGCCATGGGAAAATTGCTCCACTTACACATTAACCCTTCATCATAGGCCATCAGTGTGTCTAAGAGTTATGTACTTATATATCATCTAGATAATTTCTGAGGTATAATTAAGTCCCATTGTAGTTGGTATGAGTGATGTTCACTGTGGTCCCACCAGCAAACTAACACCAAGATTAATTATAAACTTCTCAAGAGAGATTAAGTCTTGATAATCTCAGCGTTTCTGTATACCTTGTCTCAGATTTGGCATTCATAATGTATTCCACAAAGCTTCACTGAACTGAATTGGCAGAAGAATAGACCCAAGGATACCTATTTTAATAAGATATTCTAAGGCATGGAATTATGTTAAATGCAATATTACCTTGAACAGTGTCTACTAGTTAAAACATGAAACGAGACAATTATAGTAATGATAAAAACTTGCATAGCTATAATATTTCAATCCTTTAAAGTCAGGCTGATGTAAGAAAATTCTGATGAAAAAGTAAATACATTATGCAATTAGGCCATATTATTTATGAAAATACACAAAGAAACATTTTCTACATCAGTTCTTAACTGCTAAAATCACCAGAGGTAGACTTGAGGCATGGAAGTTGAAAAACTGCTTGGACAGACAAGTTGGCTGAGAAGACCAGAGTATGTATTTGAGCTCTCTGAGTACCAAGCTGAGGTGGGATAAAGAAATAAAATTTAGAAAACAAATAATCTTGTGTCCCTGGAAGCAGGTGAGTGGCCTGACCCTCTAACCGACATGGGGACATTCAAATGCTTTTTGATCAAATCAAATAGGAAGCAACAGCGTGAACAGATTAGGTCTAAGCAGGTGTTTTATAACATCATCTCATCTCTCAGACTAGGGACTGAGGGTCTACAGTGATAGTGGATTCTAACCGGACTCAATTAACTTTTTAATCTTAATTTTCAATTTATGTGGTTTTGAATAAACTATTTACAAACTCCATATGCTTACTTGTTTCCACTGACTTGCTAACCAAAATAGTCTAAAGATTTTTTATTATGCATACCTTCCTGTTACTTAAATTTATCAGACAAGGGTCAGCCAGATAGCTCAACAGATTAAAGTGTCTGGTTAGGCAGATGTAAGGACTGAAGGTTTAATCCATAACTGGCCATGCCAGCCTTGCCCCCGAGGCACACTGAGACAGCAATTGAGACTGGGCATGGTGGTGCACACCTGTAATCACAGAATTTGAGAGGTTATAAACAGGAGGATTTCTATGAGTCCAATCTTCCTGGTTCTGAATACATTTTTTAAAAAATTACCAGACATAAGGAATCACATATCCAAAATATTTAACCACACTAATTTCATCTCTATAGCTCATTTTTTTAATAATTTGAGAGCCCTCAATAAGAACCCTGGTAAATAGGGGGCCTCTTAAGAATTTGTTTTAATCTTTCTTTCTAAAAATTTGAAAATATACCCAGAAATAGAGAGACTGTTTCAAGTCCAAGTCCTATCTCCCATGTTCAAAAATGACAAACATTCTAATTTCATCTCTCACTTATCTTTGTTTTCTAAGGAATTACTTTAAATCAAATCACCACTATTATTTCATCCATAAGTACTCCAAGTCTCTGACACAAAAAGCATTTAAAAAACTGGAACTGCAATACCATCATCATAAACAACCAAAATAAAAAAGAATTTATTATTTAACATTCAGTCTTCATAGGAATATCCCTGCTTATCGCATAATTATCTTTTCACAGCTGGCTGATTTGAATTATAAATTGCATTTTTCTGCTGTGACTCCTAAAATACTGTTTTAAATAGTGTGGTGAGAGTATCTAACAAAGTTCAGTTATATGATACAGTAACATTAATAATAGACACTGTGTATAGGAGCTCTCTAGAAAGTATTCACCTTTCATAACTGAAGCTTTATATCAAATAGCAGTGACTATTTTCCCTTCCTCTTAGGCCCCTGCAAGGACCATTGTCCTCTACATTTCCATGTGTTTCACTCTTTTGATTGCTCATAGTAGATCCATGGGCCTCTTAGATAGCTCAGTGGTCTAAAGTGCTTACTTAGGCAAGAATAGGCAAGCGTTTAGTGACAGCAATTTGAACCTCTGCACCTAATCCTGCATCAGCCCCACCCCCAGGAGCAAAAAGAAAGAAAAAAAGAGAAGAATGGAAACCAGCACCCAGGCCCAGTGTGTGTGTGTGGGTATGCTCACCTACTCGCTGGATCTACTTCTAGCTCAGGTCCAGTGTGTGTGTGTGTGTGTGTGTGTGTGTGTGTGTGTGTGTGTGTGTGTGCGTGTGTGTGCACACACGCACGCGCGAGCACACGTGCACTGCCTGCCTGCCCACTGGAACATCCTCCATTGGGCAGACCTGGTGTAGAACCCTGCAGCAGAACTCCTGCAGAGGAGCTTAGTGCAAGACCCACCCAGCTAATCCAAGAGCTGAGCATCTTGACAGAGAGACATAGTGGGTGCGCTTCCATGGACTGCAGCAGGAAGAAGTGGAGCACAGCAGCCAGACCCAAGCAAGGTGCACCTGGATGAGTTCGAACTTGGTAGATCTAGACCCAGTAAGATGAAACACCTTGCTAGATTCAGATCCATGACAGCATCCTCTCTCTTTCTCTCTTGATCCAGAGAGGGAGCAACAGGTAACGGAGTGAATTAGTCTACTTGGAAGACCCCATGTACATCAAGGGGAGGTGATCAGACAGAACTTAGGGGAACTAATTTAAATGCAAATTTCCAATTTAATATCTGCTTAGCTACACAGACATAATTTTGCTCTTATGGTCTAAAATATAAAACCATTAGGTTTAAAAGTTTGTCATTTGCTAAATATAACTACCCATTATTAGTGTTGCTAATTATAGCTCCGTAAATAAAAAACATTGTAACTGCCTTAGCCACATAATCTCTCAAGGGTAAGAATATCAGTAGGTGTGTAGATGTTAAGGTAATAACTGCACCAAAAATCTACACCAAAGGTCAGAGGACAGTGCTACACAAACTGACAATGAGAAGGAGAAAAATGTATTCTCAGGCCCAAAAGCCATGCAGAACAAATAGAGGAGGCACTTGCATAGAAGAAACTGGAAAGCACATATCTGAAATCTCTGAATCAACAGCATCTAAAGTAAGGAAACAGGTGTAAAAAGATATAGAGGAATTCAGATCAGAAATAACCTCTGAAGTAAAAAAGAAAGGACAAGTGTAATGAAAGAATTATTAAGCGCTTCTAGAGAAGACACTGATAAAAAAATAAAGGAGAATACAAAAATGATGGAAGCCTTGAATGAGCAATAGAAAAGAAATAGAATGCATCAAGCAGATTAAAAGAGATGTACAAGAAATTAAAACCTCAATCAAAACCTGGCAAAATCATCTGGATGAAAGTGAAGATAGAATTTCAGACCTTAAAGACACTGTTGCAGATGGTGAAAGTGCAAGAAAAGATCTCTTAGAAACATCTAAGATACAGGAAAAAATAATTCAGCATCTGCAAGATAATGTAAAGATGAACAACACAATCTAATAGGCATCAATGAGAAAGAAGGAGTCCACACATTGATATGAAAAGAATATGGGCAAAAGTAATAGCAAAAAACTTTCCAAATATGGGGAAAGAATCTGATACTCAGGGAACTGAAAGATATAGAACTCCAAATAATATCAACCTTGTTAAGGGCTAGCCAAATAGCTCAGCAAATTAAAGCACCTGCAAGAAGGAATAGGTTGTTGGGGTTCAATCCCCTGGCTTGCTGTGCTGGCCCCAGCCCAGGGATGGGTCGAGATGAAAATTGAGACTGGGCATGGTGGCATGTGCCTGTAATCCCAGCACTTGGGAGACTTTAAACAGGAGACTCACTATGAGTCTGATCTACTAGTGAGACCCTAAATACCCTGTAGACCCTTTCCTAAAATACAGAAAAATAAATTAAAACCACACACAGACATATAACAATCAAGATCCCAGATCCAGCACAAAAACAGTGTACTAAATGCTGTAAGAGAAAAGAAACAGATCACATGTAAAGGAAATCCCATCAGAATAATGGCAGATTATTCTTCACAAACCATAAACTCAAAAAGAGCATGGAGTGAAGTCCTCCAGGAAAACAAATTACAGCCCAAACTGCTTAAACCTTGCAAAACTCTCAAGTTTGATGGAGAGCTGAAATACTTCCATGACAAACAACAACTGAAGAATTTTGAGGCGGTGGGGGGGATAGCTCAGTAGAATAAGCACTTGCCTGGCAAGTGCAAGGGCCTGAATTCAACCCCTGGTTCCACCAAAAAAAAAAAAAAAAAAAATTCATGTTGAAAAAAACCAACCCTACACAGACTTCTAAGATATCCTCGAGAGGTACAAAAATGATCAGAACTCCACAAAAAAGAATGGAAAGAACCCACTAAATAGGCAAATAACTAAATACAGGAGAAAAAGAGGTACACAACAACAGGTAAATAACATGTCAACATAAGTCAATACATCTCAATTATAATCATCAAAGTAAATGGACTCAATTCACCAATTAAAAGAAATACACTGTCACAGTGAATTAGGAAGCAAAATCCAACAATATGATCTATGCAAGAAACATGCTTAACTAATGAAGAACTTCATAGGCTCAAAAGTCAAGGAATAGAAAATAATACTACATGCCTGAAGAGCTCAGAAAAAAGCAGAGGTAGCAATCCTGTCCACGATAGTCTGAACATCAAAACAAGAATGATCAAATGAAATAAGAAGGCCACTACATACTTGTTAGAGGAAAAATACAAGAGAAAGAGGTAACAGGAAGAGGTAACAGTTATCAATATATATGCATGAAACATGGGAGCACCCAACCATATAAGACAAATCTTAATGGACATGAAAAATCCAATATCACAATATTAACAGGAGACTTTAACACATCCTCTTATTCCAAAAGCATAGGTCAAGTACAGAAAGAAATTAGCAAAGAAGTAGCAGAACTGAATCAGAACTTGGAACAAATGGACTTAGTGGGCATATACAGTGTTCCACCCAACCACACCTGAATACACATTCTGTTCAGCTGCACATGGGACATTTTCTAAAACAGACCACATACTATTCCAAAGCTCATACTTAAGTATATGACAGAAAACAGAAATTATCCCATGTATATTATATGGCCAGAGTGCAATGAAACTAGAAACAAATGGAAAAAGAAACCAGAAAAACCTCATAAATACATGGAAATTAAACAACACTCAACTCAGCAACCAATGGGTCATAGATGAAAGTAAACAATAATTTAAATATGTACAGTTTAATGAAAATTGAAGCACAACTTATTGGAATTTATGAGAAGCAATGAAAGCACTTCTTACAGGGAAATTTATGGATGTGAACTCACACATTATGAAAACAGAATACAAAAAATAAATCATCTAATGCTGCACCTGAAAAACATCTAGAAAAGGAAGAGCAAACCAAACCCAAAGCCCAAAGAAGGGAGGAAATCATAAAGATGAGAGCAGAAATTAATGCAATTAAGACAAAGAAACAATACAAAGAAGTAACAAATAAATAACTCACTCTTTGAAAAATTAAATAAAATTGATAAGCCCCTACCTAGCCTCATAAAATGAGGGAAGAAAAACTCAAATCCAAGCAATAAGAAATGAAAGGGTGAAATTACCACAGACCATGTAGAAATTCAGAAGATCATCAATAGCTACTTCCAACATATTTCTCACAGAATCAAAGACACAGAATGGAAAGATTCCTAGAAAGGTACAAACTACCAAAACTGAATCAAGAGGATATAAAACCTTCAATGACCAGTCAATGAAATTCAAAATGAAATAAAAAATTTACCAACAAAGAAAAGTCTAGGTCCAGGGGCTAGAGAGATAGCTCAGTAGAATAAGTGCTTGCCTGGCAAGCACAAGGGTCTGAGTTTAATCCCCACTTCTGAAAAAAAAAAAAGTCTCAGGTCCTGATGGATTTATAGCAAATTCTACAAGAAAATTTACAGAAGATATAAGCCCAATACTCTTCAATGAAATTGAAAAGGAAACATTCCTCACCAAATCATTCCTGGAAGCAAGTATTATACTGATAACAAACCAGGGAAAGATGCAATTAAAAAGGAGAACTACAGGCCAATATCACTCATGAACACAGATGCCAAAATTATCAATAAAGTCCTAGCAAATAGAATACAGCAAATCATCAAGACGATTATGCACCATGACCAGGTAGGATTCATTCATCCCAGAAATGTAAGGATGGTTTAACATACACAAAACTATAAATGTAATACAGTGTGTGAAAGAGCCAAATCTAAAAACCACAGGAACACCTTAATAGATGCATAAAAGGTTTTTGGCAAAGTCTAACACTCATTCATGATCAAAGTCCTACAGAAAATTGGAATAGTTGGCCTCTACTTCAATCTGATAAAAGCCATTTATGACAATCCAACTGCATATAGTTCTAAATGGAGCAAACTGAAATCTTTTACTCTCAGATCTGGTACAAGATAAGGATGTCCTCTATCACCAATCCTATTCAATATAGTTCTGGAAACATTAGCTAGAGCCATCAGATAAGAGAATTATCAGATAAGAAAATTAAAGAATAAGAATAGGTAAATAAGAAGTTAAACTATCATTATTTGCAGATGACATGATACTCTACTTGGAAAACTCAAAAACCTCCATAAAAAAGCTCCTGTAATTAATACGCAAATTCAGTAGCTTAGCAGGTTACAAAGTCAATACCAAAAAGTCAATAGCATTCATCTATACAGATAACAAACACAGACAGAAATTAGAGAAGCAATACCCTTTACAATAGCACTGTGAAAAATGAAATACTTAGGAATTAATCTAAATAAAGAAGTAAAAGATCTATATTAAATGAAAATTACAGTACGCTGAAAAAAGAGATCACAGAGGATTTCAGAAAATAGATTTTCCCTGTTCCTGGATAGGAATAATCAACATTGTGAAGATGGTCATACTCCCACAATTGTTATAAAGATTTAATACAATCCCTATTAAACTGCTGCCAACATACCTCCCACACCTAGAAGAATCATTCCTAAAATTTATTTGGAATCAGAAAAGACCTAGAGGGCCAGGGAGATAGCTCAGTAGAATAAGCATTTGCCTGGCAAGTACAGGGTCCTGAGTTCAATCCCCGGTACAAA
>PVKA01020586.1:0-40086 GCA_004027165.1 Ctenomys sociabilis
GTTTATCACATCGTGATGTCACTGTGGGGCCGCCGCCTACAGCATCGCTGCTCTGCTGTCACCTTCCCTGTCTTCTGCTTTATTACTCTTGTCCTCTCCCCAGTTGCACTCCCCCCCCAGCTCTCTTGCAATCTCCCCTTGGTCAGTGGGTGTCTCAGCTACTCTTCTCTCATTGCTAGGACAAATACCAGACACCCAAAATGAAGGCAGGTAAGGGTTATCTAGCTCACAGTTACTGGAGGGTTCAGTCCATACTAGGCTGGCTCCAAGGTAGAGCAGCACACGGAAGAGGTCAGCCTTTCCGTGAGGAGGCAAAGAGCAAGAGAGCAAAGCGAGGAGCAGCAGCAGCTCAAGCAGCTGGCTTCTCTTCCCTCCTTACTTTGTAATGCAGATTCCCTCCCCTGGGCAGGTGCAGCATCCACACCCACAGCCATCAATCACAAACTCCAGAAGACTGCAGAAGGCTTTGGAGGAAGGCGGAGACACAACCACAGCAGTGGGCCACTACTCATGCGAACCACCATATCTGGCAAACTTTGTTCATCTGTGAAAGAGCCTAGGTAGCTTGACGCTAGGATCTTATAAGCTGCTTTTGGACCCCAGTGGAATTCTCGCATACCTCGGTGGCATATTCGCGATTCTGAGTGTTGATATGATCAATGAAGATCGTATTTTACTACGGCTAGGTGAGAAATGCTGCTAACAGGAGCACCGGAAGAGTGAAGGTGCTGTGTTGCATCTTGCAGTGCTAGTAATCAAAACCTACCAGGACTCAGAAAAGAGGCTAAAGATGAAACAAATAAAAGTGAGCCTTTGCGCTCACTGCGGTTGTACTCGTCTTGTGCCACGGAAACTCAGTCTCCCTCCTGCCCTGCTACTGAACTTCTGCTCCCTATCCACAGGAACGCCAACCCACAGAGTAAAAGGGTGCAGGGGCTTAGAGACTACCTCAGCGCTGGGCACCAGCTTGGCCCCTCCTCAAAATCATTACAGGTGCTTATAAAAAAAGACTCCCAGGTTGTGCTCTAAGTTCACTGACTCTAGATCCTAGGGGAAAGGACCCTGGGAAACTGAATATTTTTGGAGACTCCCATGTCATTTTCGTAAACACCTAGTCGAGGAGGCTCCTGCCCTTGCCAGTCCTCATCGTCCAGGTGAGTTACGGAGGCCGAGGGCTGAGGTGACGGGTTCAGGGTTAAATTCAAGCTCAGGGGCCTCGGGCTCTTCCTCCCACCTCTTGCTGCCCGCATGCCTCTCTCTGCTTCCCTGGAGCACACTGGCCTGTTGGTGCACGCACGTGTGCCTGTGACTGGCGGTGGGAGGGCTTTAAGATCTCACAGTAGCTGTGAGTCCCATCTCCCATGGGTTGGCTGTGGGTGGCCAGGCAGTCTCTGCTTTCTTCTGGTTCTACCCAGGGGCCCTGGTGCTGGGCTCTGCCAGCGGTCTCTGAGTATGGGATCTTTCCAACTAATTTTACCCCCAGGAGAACGAGCTCTGGAAAATAATTCCATGTGCCATTCCGATTTTTGAAATGTTTTAAATGTGTCTGCATTGTTCTGTATTTCTGAAGAAGTCTTACCATTGGCCACATGTTCCTCCTGGAGACAGGTCACCTAGGTTGACAAGACCTTGGATTGCCCCGAAGATATTTTTTCCCATCTTTTCCAAGGCAGAAAGCATTCTACTGACTACTGTACTCCTTATTTTGAATACAAAGAAGTTGAGAGACAAAGGGAAGTATCTTAGTGGGAACAGGAATAGCGCTGGTATTAGGGCCTCTTAATTCCTTACCTCGGCATATTTAGTATTCTGTCAAACAAGGGCGATCCACATGGCACCCTAATGTAAGGGAAATATTTTCTGCATCTGATTTCATAGTAAAGAACACAATATGTCCCCATGGCTTTCATGTGGTTTTCTGCTTTGAGGATGAAACCAGCAACAGCCCTCCTACCCCAAGTACAAAGCGAGCATGTTGCATAGCCTACAAAATACTTTCACATGCTTTATCGCATGTAGCCCTCGCGGCATACAAGATAGGTGCAGCTCTGCCACCACCACGCTCAGATGGGGAGACTGAGGGTCAGGGAGGTCCATTTCCTTCCATCCCACCACTCTGCTTCTCTGCACGCAAGGACCCCTTCTGAGTTCCTCCCGCCCAGCTCTCCACGAGCTCCCAGGACTCTGCTTCGTCGCTGCCCCCCTCCAATCCGAAGTCTGTTCTTTCCCTTCGCCACCTAAGAGCGACTTCGTCCTGTTTCAGCTGGAGTGTGCTCAGCTTTGCAGAGGCCAGATGATTTCAGGTGAAGTGCATGTCCCCTGTTTCCCTCATGGGAAGACTGTAAAGTGTAGTTACTGTCTTCCAGTTATGAGAAAATACACTGTGATCCAGCGCATTCTGAGGGCTTCCGCGTGCCCTCTTCCCCTGCCGACCCAGCTTACAAGCACACGGTTGGATCCACGCCCGTGTAGAGCAGCAGCATCAGGGAATGTAAAGGGCAGAGTGTGTCGGTGTGTGTGTTGGGGGGACAAGGAAGCGCTAGCTCCTCCGCTTTCCACAGGGGTCCTCGGCTGTCCCAACCAGCCAACCACCCACCCTCCTCCAAGTCTGCTCCTTGAGCTAAGAGCTGAGACCATGCTGGGGTTCATGGCGACAAGAACATCAAATGCTCCTAAAATTCCTGTTTCTGGGAGTGCTATTTTCCCTCCAGAACAGTAGCTGAAAAGACATTGCATCTGGAAAGTAGGTTCAGCAAAAGTCACATCATTCAAAGTGTTAATATTTCATTATATCTTAAATGAAATGTATTGTCAAACTTTTTACCCTAATAGAAACAAATTCATCAGTAATGCTGTGAATATCTATTTCTTTAACTTTTTTTTTCAACTACACCGGTACTCTGGTTCACAAACTTCAGTCTCACTACAATTCTAGTGGCAAACCAAACTGGATGAGAACTGAATCAAATTTCCCATGGAGGTCAGTGCTGAACCTAGTTATTGAATCTCATTGTTATCACCCAGCTCGGATTGGGTTCAGAATTGCAGAAAGAATCAAGTTTGTGAACCAAGGTGCCACTGAAGTTTTAAGTTACCATAAATGAGAGTATAAAACTTTAAAGATATGTTTGATGATTATAAAAACCTTAACAGGGAAAAATAAATATGCTTTCTAAATTTGGAAATAGATGAAGGTAAACTTACAGCAACTGGAAATATAAAAATTACAGCCAGGAGTCTCAGTTATAGGGAAACAAGTACATAACAAATAGAAACGAAATATTTGCCAGCAGGGGAGATGCATGCTCTCGAAGGTGGTCTTCCCTGGACAAGGCTCACCCATTACACCCCAGAGGTGCTGACCCCTGAGGTTGCCCCCGTGTGGGAAACTCAGCTACATAACTGGTGGTAGTGAGGGCCTGCATTTGTGCTCTCCCCTAAAAAATAGAAATTAAGATATATCTTAATTTCGTATTTTAAATAGAGATAATACAATCACATAAATTATGTTAAAGTTTTTAAGTTTGCTGCTAGAAAAGCTTCCATGAACATACCTGATTTATAAAATATAATCACCTTTTCAATAGCCTGACCCATTAGATTGTGCTCCAGTTTCATCTGAAATTGTTTTAATTAGCAGAAAATATCAACATTTTTAAAATTCAGTATTGGATTTGGATCTCCTAAAATGGATTCAAGAGCTGGCTGTGGTGGTGCCTGCCTGTAACCCCAGCACTGTGGGGACAGAGGCAGGAGCAACACCAAGCCTGAGGCCACGCTGGAGAAACAGACCCTGTCTCAAGAAAAGGATGCACGGACTTCATTCAGTCTTACCCAAATTTGGAAGCAGCTTTGAGAATCCTTTAACTGAGCCAGTTGCAGCATTGTCCTGCCAAAGAGACTTGGGTGAGCTAAGGCCCATTAGCAAGTGACTCGGTCAGAAGGGATTGTGGACCATGCAGTGCTTTCAAATGAAAACGGGCTGAATAAGCAGATCCTAAAAATAGTCTTAGGGAGTTTGCTTGTGCTGGAAACCAAGAGGGTAGAGTTGTAACACATTCTGGTTTTGATATAAATAGGACATTTAAATGTAAAATAATGTTGTAAATTTTATACACTCACTTTGTAATGCTTCTGAAGCTCTTCTGAATGTTCCTCCCTTCAGGCTCTAGCATGGTTTGGCATGACATTTTTTAGACCTGCTTTTAGTTAAAAGTTTGATATGTTGTTCAGCATGGATTTTTTAACATAAATTTTAATTTGAAGAAGATAATTGCATCAGGGTGTTACTCATCTGAGTGCTGAGCTGCTTGGCGTCGCCTTTCTTTCTGCACCCAGGAGTAGTAGGTCAGTCATTATCCTCAGGACCTGGCCTTGGGTAATTGAGCCCTGGTGTTCTCTTCCTGGGTACAACACTGCCACTGCCCTGCCTGGTACATAATCCAGCAGTACCTCTGTTATGGTTTGTATTTCCCCAAAGCCTCATATAGTCAGTGGGGCAGATTTCACAAGCTAGAGTTTGTGATTAATTCATGATCCAATGTCGGGATTATGGGTGTGAGTGCTGCTGGGATTATTGGTGAGTGCTATTGGGATTATGGGTGAGTGCTGCAGCTACCCTGGGGTAGATAGCCTGAAGGCAGTATTAGGGAGGGTGGCTGCCTCTGCCCACTGGTAGTGCTGCCTCTCCCTTTCTGCTCTTGCTGTTTCCCACTGCCATGAACAGCTGTTCTCTTCCAAATGCCACCCTGCCTCAGAGCCAGCCATGTATGGACTGAAACCTCCACAAACTATGAGCTAAATAACCCTCTTCTTCCTTAATACTGGGTGTTGGGTATTTTGTCCCAGCAATGAGAAAAAAGTAATGTAGACGGCCCTTACCCATGGCGTACTTTCTGTGGTCTCAGCAGCCTGTGGTCAGCCATGGTCCGAAATTCATAAAAGAAAAATTCGAGGAATAATTTGTAAGTTTTAAATAACTTATTTTTATAATTGTTTATAATAAAAATTGTATACTTTCTAATTGTTCTATGTTACTATCAGTTATGTGCATCTCTTAATGTGCCTAATTTAGGAGTTACATTTTATCACAGGTATGCATGTGCGCACAGAAAAAAGCACAGCATATGTAGGGTTAGGTTCTAGTCTCCATGTTAGTCATCCCTGGGTCCCTGGATTGTACCCTTCACAGGTAAGTGTACCTAAATACACTTTTCTGGTCACCTAATCTGATTATGCCTTTTCTTGTCACTGGAGTCCTAGTACAGAACGTGAGGGTGTTGCTCAGTGCCACGCAGCTGGCATGGCCAGAGGCTGAAGTTCATCAGAGGTCCTGGGAGCCAGAACCTGCTGAAACTGACACTGACTGAGAGCCAGCTAGAGGCACCTGCACTTTCTTCATCAGTCTAGAGATGGCTCCAGCCCAGGTAGCATTCTACACGCTGCCCCCTGATGGGCACACTGTCACGGCTCTTCTTGCAAGCAGAAGAGTGAGCTGACTCCTCATAGGTGTCCTCAGACTTGGGGCGAGCAGTCTTCAAGGTGGACTTTGATGTCGGTTTACTTTTCTTTCTTTTCCAAGTCATCTTCTAATTGCAAAGGATTTCACACAGCTGTCAGCTTGGAGGTCTCGGTGTCTCCACCTTCGCTGAGGTCCTTGTTGGGACGATCTCAAGACTTCAGCCCAGAAAACAGTACCAGCCACTTATTTGTGCTTAACCAGAAGGCCATGGAGACTGTGAACTCGAAGTGCTTGCCAGAAGCCAGGGACCTACAAACCCAGCCTGCTCCCAGGATAAACAAGTCCTCCTTGGTGCTTCCTGCAGTGGGCTGAATTGAGCAGGACCCAGAGAGGAGCTCCCTCCCACCAGGCAGGAGCTGAAGAGACCAAGTGCAGGATGTTGGCCCCAGGAGTCATCAGCAGAACAAACTTATGGCCAGAATTGATGGAACTGAGATTAACATTCTCAGTAGGACAATGTGGGCTGGCTTACCTTTCCGAGCACTCAGTGTCCTTAGTGGCAAGGCAAAAAGATTAGCAGGATCTGCTTCTTAGATTGGGAGGGGAGAAGGGATGGTCTTACCCATTTTGGAGACAGAAAAAAAACACAAGAAAAAGATTAAATGAATTGCTCGAAGTCGAATTTTACTGTTATGAAGGATGTAATGGATTTAATTTACATTTTCCGAACCCCAAGAGTAATGTGGCTTGAGCTATGTTACAGATTTGCCCATTTATCTAATAACTAGTTTATGAAGTAAGATAAGAATTAATGAGGATACTTAGGCATTCATGCCACAGATATTTAGTCTGCAAACGCTCAAAGCAAGGCACCATTCAAAGTACATCACGTGGGGGGGCACTCATGAAACAGTCCAAACCTCTGCACCTTGTCAGCTCATATTCTGCAACAAATAAGCACTTAAACAGGTGTGAGCACTGTGAAGAGAAGTAGAACAGATAAAAGGTTAAAGAGTAGATGACACTGTGGCGGAGAAGATGAGGATGGAGAGGACAGAGGCTTTTTCAGCTGTGGAAGTGCAGGAAGTGCTTTCTGAAGAGCTGGAATCTGAGGAGAGATGGCAGTCATGAGGTGATCCTGAAAAGATCTGAGCCGGGAGGCCACAGGCGGAGGCTATGCCTATGTGATACAGTTTTAGCTCTTATACCTCCACAGTAGACGGACCTGTAGGCAATTATCTACGTGTAAGCTGACATGTAGGCAACTGTCTATGTGCCTTTACACATGGGGCTGGACTCAGTGGAGGGAAGCTGTGAGGAAATAAATAAACCAGGCAGTGCAGAAGAAGTGTAAAATCCCGTGGGAGGGAGGTTGTGGAATTCAAGAGGAAGGAGTTCCACCACTAAGCTCAAGTCATGTAAGAGTGGTGGGCAGGACCAAGCCATCCTGGGCGTGGGTTGGCAGGACCTAATAAAATGTGAGCGCTATCTCAAGTGTGAGGGAAAGCCAGCAGAAGGCTTTAAGTTGAGGAGTAACATAATCTAATGGATGTTTGAACGGCGATTTCTGCCTGCTGGTTAGAATTAAATACGGAGGAGAAAAAGGGGCAGAAGAAGAAAGATTAGTCCTGACAGTGTTCTAAGGGTACAGTCTGACGAGCTAAGAGCTTGCACCTGGATAGTGAAGGCAGAGGTGCTGAGCCCAGCGTATTATGAGAGGATTTACCAACTGAAGGATACAGTATAAAACTAGGTGAATCTCCATTCGCCTAGTGTGCTCATTAGTTTTCTAGCACTGTGGCAAATCACAGTGATAATCTGAGATAATATCTGAGATGATCAAATGAAAAGGAAAAAGGGTTCATTTTGGCTCCTGGGTTCAGAGCCTTGGTCCTGCTGCCTTGGGCCTATGATGGGCCAGTGTAACATGATGGAAACATGTGGTGGGAGAGGCCAGCTCACCTCTTTGTGTTCCGGAAGCAATGAAGAGAGGAAAGGGTGGTGGTTGCAGCTTGCCTTCCCAGGGAACGCCACAGTGGCCTTCTACCACGGAGGCCCCTGCCTCTTCAATGTTTCACCACGCCCCAAACCACCGCGAGCTTGAGACTAGGCCTTTATTTAGTTCATGGTCACCAGGGGGACATTTCAGGTCCAAACTACAGCAGGAGGTTTCATTTCTGGAATTGGATAATGCTATGAAGGGATGAGCGTGTGGATAGGGCTAGCAATCAACAATTAGCCTTGACTACTACCAGTATTTGAAAGAGAAATGTAATTTGTGTAGTGATCATAACTCATAAGTAATGTAAAGATATTTTAATTGTTGATCATTGCTAAGTCTGGTTTGATCTCAAGGGTGTTAGAAGGAATAATTAAATCAACATTGAATGGCTTATCGGCATGCGCTCCAGGCGATGTTTTGCACCACGGGGTCTACGAAACAGGAAGTGCCTTCAGGCAGGGTCTCGCTGTTCACCTTTCTCAGCCTCTTGCTCAGCTTGCTCAGCGCAACAGACTTCTGGATGCTAATTGTTACAGGGAAGTGGAAGGCTTGCACAAGCAGACAGGGTTAACTCCCAGCTTTTGCTGGGTGTGTCTAAATGTGTGGCCGTGGTGTGGGGCCCTTGGTTGCTCTCTCTGGCTGGCCACTGTATCCTCGTGGGGACTCTGCTGGAGCACTCTGGCAGGGTGATGTCTGCACAGACGCTTTTGCTAAACATGAAAAGATCACTCCTGTTTCCAGTGTCCACTTCACCTGATAACTCATACCACTGGGACAGGAGGCGGGATGTGGCTTCCCTATATGATATCAGAACGTGTGTCATACTTTTAGAATTACATTTCCTCCTGGTTTGGCATCACAAACTTGTGAGCCCCAGATCTGCCAAGGACCCGGATACCACTCAGCACCATCTCTACCCTTTGCAGGAAACTGAAGCCCAAATAAGAGAAAAGATTCATTCACGATCACAGAGTTAATCTCAGCTACAGGAGACCCAGAGCTCTTGGAAGAGGCAAGAAGAGTTCTTTCTTTGACTTTTATTTTTGTCTTTTTGAGACAGGTTCTCACTATGCAGTTCAGGCTGGCCTCGAGCTCACTTTGTAGCTCAGGCTGGTCTCGAACTCGCAACAATCCTCCTGTCTCAGCCTCCTGAGTGCTGGTATTACAGGCATGCGCCACCACGCCCGGCCTCTTTCTTTGACTTTTATAATGCAAACTGACTTTTTCCAGAGAAGAGAAAGTCAAATTTGTTAGGCTTTAAGAAAACATCTCAGATGAGAAAAGGATTTCCAGAATGGATGGAATAGGGATGCAGTTTACAGAAGAATAAAGCACAGAGGTCAAAGATGTAGGAAAATTGTTGCCACGTCTCACATTGCCCAGAAGAAACAATGGCTTCTTCCCTCTCTTTTCAGACTGGGTCTTCCCATATGGCCCAGGATGGTCTTAAATTTGTAGGCTCAGAGGATCATCCCTCCAGCCTCCTTAGTAGCTGGGACTACAGGCACATGTCACCCACCACATCAGGCTCATGATATGCTATGACCAGTTGTCCATGAACATAAAATATATCCTTGCGGGGGGAAAATTGTGATGTCAGGGCTGGTGAGATAGCTCAGTGGACTGAACGCCTGCTTAGGCAAGCACAGGGACTACAGTTCCATCTCCGGCACTGCATGCTGCACCTGACTCACCCCGGGGGCGTGCTCAGCCAGCCAGGGAGACCTGGTATGGTGGCACATGCCTATAATTCCGGCACTGAGGAGACTGAAGATAGGAGGATCACTAGGAGTCCAAGCTGCATAGTGAGACCCTCTACCAAACACATTTAAAAAAATGCTAGCATTGTTTTTCTTTGTTGATTCAGATTCCTCTCCTTAATTTTCCCTTTGCTCTACAACATTGTATTTTCTCCATCTATTCATCAAAAGAAACAAAAAAAAGATCTGGCTCACACATGCATGAGTGTGTGTCTGTGTGTGTGTGTCTGTGTGTACTGCTGGGAACTAACCCTTAGCCCTCACTCAGTTGGGCAAGTGCTCTACCCCTGAACTATATTCCCTATCACTTTTCCTTTTTTATTTTGAGATAAAGGTAACTTACTCAGGCTTGGCCTTCAAATCATGATTCTCCTGCCTCAGCCATCCATGTAGCTGGGATTGTTATTCAATGTAATAAAATGCATCTGCCCCACAAGCTGGATACACTTCTAGGTCATGATAGCTGTGCATGTAAAATACAGTCCCAGTGAAGAGAAGCTTAAGCCAGAGGTCAGCAGGCCAGCGACAGGGTGCTGATGCTAGTGGTCAGAAAAGTACCCCGAGGAGGTGAGTTTCATGCCACCTGACAGAAACTGAATGGCCAGACCAGTGGGCAGGAAAATGTGCAAACCGTGGAGGCGGAGCTGGCTGCACTGGGTCCAACCAGTCACTTCTAACAGAGCACAGGTTCTGCTCTCCAAATAGAGATTGTCTTAACAGCACATATATATATATATATATATATATATATTCCCCTTTTGGAAAATAGACTCAGCTTGGGGAAGCCATTTTCATGGCTGTTGGGAAATAAACACTCAGGCCCTTGTGTCTTCATGGCAGTGGAGCCAGCGCCCTGGTGTGTGGGGTGAAAGCCTTGAACCCTGGAACCGCATCCAATTTCCCCGAAACCCCAGTAACAAGATCTCCCAGCCAGGGCTCCTTGCTCCCCCATTTCCCTCTGGCTCCCCTCCTCCCCCACCCGCCTGCCCCTGCCCCCTGGAATTCATGGGCAGAACAGCTGCACTGGGGAATCAGCTTTCAATGAAACAATAAAATACTCCTACGTGTTCCTAAGAGCATGGCATTTATGACTGGGGTGGGTTGCTTGCTAGCCCAGATGCCCCCTCCTCAATTCCCAGGCTCGATGGCTCAGGCTTCCCACATGTCCACAGCCTGTCCCAAAGTCTTGGGAACTGTAGCACGACTGCACAGAATGTGCTGATGGACGGTGAAGCCGTGCACAGCCAGCGAGCGCCCAGAAGAACCCTGGCTAGGCAGCTCAGGGACACGTTCATGTCGCCGGCCCTCCAACAGCACCTCCTGGACACCTTGCCCTCCTGGGAACCCCACATTCAGGTCTTTGGCCCCCTGTACACAGCTGCCCGGGGAGCTGTTTGCCTTGTTGTTCAAGGACAGGAAAGCCCTCTCAGACTCAGAGAGGAAAGCCATGTGTGACTCTTTCCCATCACGTCTCCTGCCTGCCCGCTGCACCCTGGGTCCTGCCCAGCAAGCCAGAGTGCTGTGGTCTTTGGGCCCACACACGAGCAATGTGCAAGCTGGCTACTAAGCCCAAGCACCCTGACATCCTGTGGGGCACCACTCCACAGCCCCTGCTTCCCAGAGGCCATGTTCTGTGGCTTCCTCGTGGGTAGGACACTTCAGTTTCCACACAGAGGCCAGTCTAGGGTTTGTGCTGTTATTTTGCACATTGAACGTAATTTTGTCCCTGTAAAATCCAGTGGAAACCTGGAGGATAAGATGCAGATCTCATGCCACTATAAAATGAGGCAGACGTAGGGATTCTTCAGCATCCTGACCCAGGAAGACCAAAGACCCCTGCCCAATAGCCACCAGCATTCAGCTGAGCAATTCTCCCACACTCTCTGCCCTTCTGTCCATGGTGCCTGGACCTAGGATTTCCAGGTGGCTCCCAGCCTCACCTCTTTTCCAAGTTTCTGCTCAGCTCTCTACACCCCAGCAAGGCTTGGCCTGATCCTTTTGATTGGAAATGCAGCCTGAGTCTCACCAGGAGCCCACACCCAGGCTCCTTTTCTCTTTCCAGACTGCCTTTGCCACGGCCCTTCCTGTGATCTAACAGAACCGCTTACTTTCTGCCTGGCCTTTTCAGTGCTCGTCGGTCCAGGCTATTGGTTTGTAGAACAGATGTGCCCCAGAAGCCTAGCCTGGATCTTCTACGGAAGAGGGGCTGTGTAACATCTTCTGAGTGAGTGACTGTGCAGTGGAAGCCGAAGTAAACATATCTGCTCAACACATGGGGCTGACACTGTGAAGTCTGAGCATAACACTGGGTGTAATTACAATTTTACATGTTCCCTGTGAAAATGCAGCCTTATGCCACGTAGGACTGAGCAGACCTTCGAACATCTAACTTGAGCACACAATCTCAAAAATGTGTTAAACGCAGTGGTAGGGGTAGATTTGTGATAAGCTGAGCCTCAGGTGAGAGGAGATGTAGGATGTGAGAGGCTTCGAGGTTGCAACATGACATGGGGAGTCTTGGAAGAAGCATGAGGGGGTTCTGCTTTCTGTGGTAGGCAGTGGGCTACACTGGGCCCAGGCTTGCACCAGGCCTTTGCCAGTCAGGGATGGCTGGGGAACTGCAGTTGGGCCAATGAGATACCCAACAGGTGCTTGCCACGTTGGTCTTGGATGCTGACAAAGCTGCCCAATGTATTCTACCATGAAGGAGCTTGAATTGCAGGTAAGATGCCCTCTGTGAGGGGAAATAGGAAACAAGGTTTGTGGCTAACCCTCAGGCTAGAGGATGAGCACGCAGCGCCCTGTGAAAGCCTGGGGGAAAGGACTTAGGGGGCGACTCTGGTGTGAGGACAGAGCCTTCCCATGCACACCCACGCACTACCCACTTCCCATGATCCTTGTGATGAGACCTTGGTAAACATGGTGATGATTCCATGATGGGCACTGAAAGCCCTCGCCAAGGCTCCTTACTAAGCCCTTTGTGGCAGCTCCTTTCATGCTCTCAGACTGCCCTGAGTAGCAAGGCATTTGTCCCCAATGTGACAGATAGAGAAAGGAAAGAGCCAGGAGTTGGTGTTTTCATAGAAGCCAGAAGTTCAGTCCACAGGACAGACTCAGTGTCACAACCTTGCTGTGGCTCCAGGGCCCACACACAGCCACCACAAGCAAGGGCAGTCCATTGAGCCCACCTCTAGCCATGCCAGCTGTCATCCCCAGGGAATGCAGAGGAGCTGTGGGGAGAAGATGACAGAGACACTAACCATTCAAGGCTCAGTTTCTGGAAAGACAAATAAATAAACCTTACACTCAGAATCACTGGATTTTGTAGACCTGATGAGTAGATAAAGACCACAGAATCTGTTTCATTTCAGTTTAAGGAAACAACATCTCTCTCTGTACACAGTCATGGAAAAAGTGCATTGTTGCACCCTGTGCTCATAGGATTTTGCTGCAGCTGGGTGTGAAGAGTGGATGCTACTTGCTGGGGAGAAGGAGGTGGACACTGGGAGCTGGATGGGTTTGGCTCTTCAGGATCCAGCACTGGCCTTGACCGAGGCTGGAGCACACAATGCTAATGAAGCTTCAGTCTCAGGGCCCCACTCCTCCGCAGCTGGGGGCCTCCGTGGCAAGGCAGTCACACGGCTGTATGTGCAAATGAGATTAACATGGGTAAATAAGATTAAAACTATCCTGACCTCATGAAACAAATTGTGGCCAAGATTTCAGATCACACTGAAAGTATTGACCATTAAGAGGTTGAGATAAATTCCCAACAGAAATGACATATTTCTCATGGAAGGAATGGCTAGATGCTTGAATTATTAAATTATTTAAAAATAGAAATGAAATATGTTGTTCATGTTGGAAATATATTATTTTTTGGTCCACTGTTAAACAGAAACATCACCGAAGATGAGAGAGCACCGCGCTAAGGACACGATGACCAGCGGTGTGGACAAGCAGCGCGTAGAACACCCAAGTGCAAGCCCCACATTAAAAATGGATTCTAGCTTCTGGGATTTGATGTGGAAGAGTCTTGATGGAGGTGCTCCTAACTTTGGTAACAATTGTGAAAATGTACATATTATCTCTGACGAGTTGTTAACCACAGACTCTCAGTATTAGAAAAATAAAAAGTCTGATAAAGCATGATCTGAGAGAAGTTGAATTATCTTTCTCTTTGCTCAACAGAAAATAATATTCCAAAACTGTTATCACATATGAAGAATAGACAGCCAAAAGAGATATGCGGAATAAAGCAATATAGCAGGATAGGTAATGAAACCATGGGTATTATTTTTCTACTATACTTTCTGCCTTTTTCTGGTATCCATCAGCTCTTATTGTTTACAATTTGCTTTGAGTATGCTCTGCCCTTTAAGTGTTTGCATCGGTTTGCTAGGATGGACCTACCCAGCATAGCACACTGGGGGCTGCAAATGGAATTTATTGTCGCATAGTTCTGAAAGCTGAAAGAACTTGGAGAACCTGGTGTTTTCTGAGCACTGTGAGGAGGGATCAAGCCTCTCTGTGGCTTGAATCTGTTGAAGTGTAGCAGAAAATGATGTCTCCAGCCAGTACACTTCAGTTTCTTAGTTGCCCAGGTAATAGTTGCCATTCTGATTCTGTTTACTTCTGGTCCTTCAGAAAAGGTTGGTCACTGTGATGCACAGCTGGCTACTGTGATGTGCATTGTACAAAACAACCCCCAGTTGGCAAGCCATTCTGCCTCTGTGCCTCCTGCTTGCTTATCCAGTATAAGTCTGGGACACCAGAGATCAGGGACTGACATTCTGGGGGCAACCACGATCAGTGCCCATCAATGTGGATACCTCTGCCTCCTCCAAATCCTGGGTGTCATTTGGGCATATTTTCTGCCATTACAGAAGGTGGCTATTTTCTTCCACAGTCTCTGTATGCTGACTGTCTGTCTGTCTGTCTGTCTCTCTCTCCACTTAATTTTTGGTTTAATAAGGACACAAATCAGATTAAGGCTTCATTTTTAACTCCATTATCGCTTGAAAGGCTTATAGTCACTCTCTGAGATCCTGGGATTATGGGTTCCACTTGTGAATTTGGGAGGACACAATTTAGGCAATGATACCATTGATTTATTTTTTGTTTTGAAGAACAATTATAAGTTTTTAGATTTTTTAAAGTAGCAAAGAATCTACTTCTAAACAGTATTATGGGGGCCGGGGAGATGGCTCAGTAGAATAAGTGCTTCCCTGGCAACTGCAAGGACCTGAGTTCAATCCCCAGTTCTGCCAAAAACAAAAACAAACACTAAACAGTATTATGTATTTCATTCTTGAAATTACCTAATGAGCTACTATAAAGTTTATAACCATTTCACACATGCTTGGAGGTCAGTGTTTTGCTGTAATATTTATCCTTTTATGAACAAGGAGCCAGATGTTTGTGTTTTTTATGGGAGGCCCACATTACATAGCAGGTCTTGAGAAGTGGAGGTGATCGGCTTGATTACCAAGGTCTAGAAGGCTTTCTCTTAAGATGTACTGGAAGATACTCTGGAAAGAGGGAACACGATGTGTGCCAAGACACCTCATCAAGAGCCAGGCCCTGATGATGTGTGGTCTAGAAGTCTCTCCCTTTGCAGAAGTGAAAGAAGAGCCAGGCAGGTGACAGCCCTGAGCTTACAGGCTTGGCACAGGCACCCGAGTACCAGCTTTTGTGTGCCTGCTGTCACTCTGGGCAACCATTCTTTTCTCCACTGTTCAGTATCTTTGTCTTTTTTTTTTCTTCAGTATCTTTATCTGTCAAAGGAAAAAGTTACAATCCCAAGAGCCAGTTTTCCACATGTGTGTTATTACCTACCTTTTTTCTGGCATCATTTTGGAGCCAGAGTGAGGATAGGCTATTGTATACAGAGAAGGTCAAGGTCAGGCAAGAGTCCACAGATTCTTGGTGGGGGTCTGTCCACACCAAGGCTTGGTGACAGGGATGTACAAATCAGGTAAGAGACATAGCAGGGATGCCAGAGGGATCGTGCTTTGTGTTAGTAAGCAAAAGGAGCAGCGAGCTGATGGGCTAGGGGAGCACTGTCAGTGGCCCCAGAACCTAGCAAGGAGTCTTGGATTACAGAGACTGGGAGCTCCTGGGGGCCCAGGGAATGGCCCAGTGAAGGTGACAATTGGTGAGAATTCCTGTATGGGGGAGATGCTCAGTCAGCTCCTTTCAAAGGCCAAGGGGAAGAGAGGAAAGCCAGCTCTCCCTTGGCCTCTTGCAGGTGGAGGTCAGTGCTCCCCTGCTTGTCCACAACATCACGGTGCAAACCAAGGACAGGAGCGGTGAGGAACTTTGTGCTCCTGGAGCCACCAGGCCTGTGCTGTCTGGCATCCTCCATCCTCTGGAACTGCACCATGACCACATGGTGGGCAAGGCATCACAGGGCTTGTGGGTCCCAGCAGCACAGGAGGCCACAAGATCTGCTCTGAGGATGCTGACTACCCTGGGGCTGAAGAGTCAAGCTGACATGAAGCAGGGTCTGTGTCAAAAGTTCAGGAGGAAACATGACAGGATCAGAGGGAGAGGAAGCAGTGTGAACCATTCTGCTACCCTGGGACAGAGAAGCAACATCTGGACTTACAGCTGCAAGCGAGCAGAAGGGGCAGGGTGGGAGCGGCCTTCCCACCAGAGCAGGAGAAACAGTGCACAGTCAGGATGGTGCTGAATGATGGGCCGAACCCAGAGGAGGGGAAGGCAGTGGATCACTACCACAGCCACTACTTCTGGAGTCTTGCCTCAACCTCCTCCCAGCCTGGTTTTAACATGCATGCATGTCCTGGTCTCCCCTTTAATGTGGCCTTCAATATGTCTCTTGTCCAGAGGCTCTGCAGAGGAAAACTCCTAGGTCCATGCTGGAGCTGCACATGGCTGGCCTCTTCGCTCATCTGTCTGCAGGCCTGGATCTGCTCAGCCACCACCAGAGAGCACCTCATGGTAGGGAGGGGAAGCTGAGCGCTTCTTGACGGGTGAGTGCCCTGAGCCCACAGGGGCATCTATTAAAACCACCCTCCTGCTTCCCTCTTGCAAGGCACAGGACACCTCTTCCTGTGGGAACACCTCCATGACTGCTAGCAGGGCAGCGCAGGCCTCTGGGTACTGTCCTCTTGAAGTTTCAACAACACAAGCCTGTTGGCTTTGTGCGCTCTGCAGTGTCTAGGACATCCCCTCCCATCACCTGCTCAGGAAGCCTGCCCATGTTTTCTCCTATTCGGGTGAGGCAAAGAACTCCTTAATGTACCAAAAGCAAGTCATCCTTCCAAAACACAAAGCAATGGAAGCATTTATCCCCTTGCGTCTGTCCTTCCAGGAGACTGTGCCATCTGTATCCCTAAGAGGGTGAGACAGAGGACTGGACCCAGAGCAGGTACTGGGGGATGGACATGGCCAGGGATAGTTGACTCCTCTGAGATCCTGAGGGGCCCTAGGACTCACAGTTGTGGCTGTGGATGGAGAGAGAAGTCTTTCACCTATCTATATTATGCCTCTCCCGGTCCTGGCTCTCCTACAATGGTGACAAGGTCTGGGAGTGGTCAGCAAATTGTTGTAGGCAGCAGCGGAGTTAGAAATATTTTTAGGCAGTCAGGCAGGGCCAGGCCTTCAAAAGAAATAATACAGGAAACAAGATGTCTGCAACTCTGGGAGGGACAGAGGCTCCTGCTGTGAACCAGATCTAAGGCCAAACAAATGTTAAAATAGTAGCACCTGGGATTGATATTCTAAATAGGTAGCAATTACCTGAAAAGACCCAAGTGAGTCACCAGCCCAACTCCCAAGGGGAAGAGACCCTGTCCCCTATTCATGCCCACTTACTACGCTGACTCACTTCCCCATTTGGTCCTGGGCCTAATCAACTTTACCTGAACAGTGGTGCTTGTAATCCCATTGGTTGACCATAGTTTTGTCCCACCCCATATCCACCTAAGTGAGACCCCTTCTTTTCTACTTTAGTCCCGCATGGTTTTTCCCTATAAAAGTCCCTAAAAGATCCAGCTTCCCCGGGGCAACCTGCTTGTGTCCCCCTTCTGTCCCTCTCTGACAGAAGCTTTTCTTTCCAATAAAGTTTTATTCTCAACCTCCGTTTGTTCCTAAAATTCATTCTTTGGCTTTAGAGAACACGAGCTCATGCAGGTCAGGTTGGGAGTTTTACTTCTCTGTATCAAAATGACAAGAGTTCAGCGGCAACTGGCTGACCCAGTCTTCAGCAAGGACTGTGCAGTGTGGGACCCTCAGTGAATGTGGTACTGTGAAGGTCCAGAACAGAGCCAAAAGGACCAGAGCAGGCGCAGTCTCCCCCTCACACCACACATTCCCAGCCCTCAGCAGCAGGGGCAGGGAAGACAGATGTTGCCATAGCAACCTGTGGGAATCAGGAGTCCTCTGCTCCCTGGCCTTACCCCTTTGTTGTGCTTTAGGAGCAAAGTATGTTTTTTCAAGAACTTAATAAAACTGACAGATTTAATCCTGATTTAAAAATTAAAAGCTCTGGGAGAACTGACTTGGTCTGCAGTGGGAGGGATTTGGGTAAGAGAAAGACACTTTCCGAACAGTGAAGTTAACAGTGAGCAGCTGGCAGCCAGCAAATAGCTCAGCAATCTAGACCTGGTTAGAACCGGGTACCACATGTCTTGCTGGCCCTGGCCCTACGCTGAGCCAGCCACTGAAACCGGGCTTGGTGGCGCATGCCTGTAATCCCAGCAGGCATGCCTCAGCAGGGTGAGAGAGAAGGATCACCATGAGTCTGAACTGGGTAGTGAAGCCCTGTACCAAATGAGTAAATAAACAAATAATCAAGCAGTGAGCAGCAGAGCCTCTGGGTGGCCCCTCCATGTCCTCTCTCTCTGCAGGAGAGAGTTGATGCCATCAGGAGCCTCCTGGATGCCAAGTGCAGTGTGCCAAGTGCTTGACATATCTGTCTGCATCATCATGATGGTGACCCTGTAAGGCAGGAAGAGTGGGTGTCAGTCTAGAAGGCGTTGGTCTCACTGGACCAGTCTTTAAAGCAGCACGTGATTGCTGACCAGTGGTAGCTTCCAACTACTCTTGCTGCCCTGGGCCTTCCCTTGGGATCCTCAGAAATTCCCTATGATTCAACACTCAAGAAAGACCCAGAGGAAGCCCCAGGAGACTTACGCAACCTACAGTTGTCTGTAGTGTCCATTCCACCTGTTCTGGTTGCGAGCACTTTCACCATCACCCTGGAGGTGGGGTCCTTGTTCTCGCTATTTCCTAGGAGACTTGACGTGGAGAACTTGTATCAAATTGCACCACTAGGAATGGGGATCAGGGCTTGATCCTGCCTGACTTTGGTCAGTGAGCCACATTTCCAGTCATCTGGATGTCCCCTGAAAGGTCTAGGAGCCATGAGCCAAAGATGGTGGGCAGAAAGCTCTTGGGAAAGCAGAGATGCTTGCTTGTAGAGCAGCCCCTGGGGGAGGCACGCAGGGCCTTGCAGCCTGTGACAGTAGGCAGTGTGGGCTGGGAGAAAGTACTTGGACTAGATGACACAAGATCTGGTTCTTGCCCCTGCTCTGCCTTGCATCATAGCTCTGTGGCCTTGGCTGGGTTGCCTGATCTCACTTACAGAGTGGGATTGAACACAGAGCTAGTGGCCTTTCTCGAGCTTCTCAGAGCCTACTCAGCCTGCCTGCTCTCTGTGCATTCTCACAGCTCTCATCCCTGTCACCCCTTCCTAAGGAGGTCTGGGTTCTTTCCAAGATAATTGAATTAGAAATCCTTTAGAGCTTTTTTGTCAGGAAGGAAAACTAAGGGTTGTTAAGTACAAATGATTCACCTACAGTCTCAGGTAGTTTTTAGGATGCATGTTTTAAATGAAAAGAAAGTTCCCTCAGGGTGCCCCAGACAGAAACCCAGCCCTATGTTGGGCAAACTACCCCACCTCTCTTGTTGGGGAGCTGCCAGCAGGAGCCAGAGGCACAGGAATTCAGAGGCAGTGGCCCTGCCCACTGCCTGCTCCCCAAGGCTTTCCAGCATCTGGAGGGATCCAGAGGGCCCTCCTAGATAGCTAGAGGACTGCATCGTGTTCCTGGGGGACAAAACAGGTTTGACAGGGTAACTGGTCCCAGGAGGACAGGGCAACACTAAGCATAATGCTGCCTCCACTCTGGGCAGAGCAGGGTGTCTAAGGTCTGAATAAAGCTTCACCCCAAGCTGAAGAATGGAGAGGTGACTCATGGATCGGGCTGTGTTTGTACTCCTACTGCCAAAGCCTGTGCTCTGATTTTTGCTAAAGATCCTATCCCTTAATTAGGGCCATTAATTGCTCAAAGTGTATGAAAATATGTTTGCCTTCCCTGAGGAACTTCACAGCAACAAGCATTCTAACCATGAAAACATAATTATGCAACACCACCGTCACCTCCCAAGAACTCCCTACTTTACTCTTTTATGTGCTATATTTCTTCCTCCTGTACCTAATCTATAATTTACATGTTTACTTTTCCCACCACAGTCTCTGAATGGTACATTCCGTAAAGGAGTGTCCGTGTTGGCCATTATTCTTAATCTCCACTGAGGAAGGGAGCCAGCACATGTAGGGCTGATTCTTCACCTGCTGAATGGATTCAGTTGAATGAATGAGCAATTGCTAAGTCAACACATAATGTTCTTTGTCTTAGAAGTGGAAGAAGAGTGTGGTTCATGGCCTTGTGGTTTTCCCCTCTAAACTGTTCTTGAAAGTTGTTTTCTAATTCAAGTCCTCTTCCCAACATTTTGCTCATAGAATAGCAAAGCTTCTAATCTTCGGACCACACATATTACAGTTCTATACTGTTGAGTCTCTTCTAACTCATCAAAGATGTTTAAATAACTGGCAGGAACACACTCTTCTTACTAATCCACTCTTCTTGCGTCTTGACCTCAGACAGTCTTCCTATTGTAATCCCAGTTTATGCAGAGGATTCATTACTTTGTTCATACAGTGAATATTGATTGGCTACTGGTATGATAGGGTAGGTGCTGGGCTCAGGGTTTGGAATAATGCTCTGACTCAAACCAGTGTGACTCTGACACATGCAGACTACAGCCAAATAGGGCAGCCTACTAAAGGAGTAATTACACAAATAGCCATTCATCTATAATCCCAGTTATGCTGTATGAAATAAAGCCCTGTATCCTATGAGGATTTAAAATGGAGGGGAAGGAAGTTTTAATAAATAACTCAAGAAGAAATGTCAGGAAAGCCTCCCTGAAGAAGAGGAATTTTTAAATTGGGACCTAAAGGCAGAGCAGGGTTAAATTTGCTGCAGGGAATCAAAGAGAAAGGAAGAAATTAGGGGTAAAGGATCTCCTGCCTCAAAGCTCTGGAGCTTTGAATGGTGTTGGTTTCTTCCAGGATTTTCTCCAGAGAGAGGAATCTTAGTTTGCTAATTGATTAAAGCCTTTCCAGGAGCCAACAACTGGAAAAAGTAGCCCAGAAAACACAGTCATGGTAACTTTTTTGACCAGACTCTTCAGATGTCAGTTTTTATTTTTGTCTATTTTCTGCTGTTATATCAGAATACTCAAGACTAGTTAGAGGCTAAGAATCCTAGATGTTAGGTAGCAACTTCTGGAGAGGGTCTCCCAGGGGCATTGCATAGTGAGCAAAGCAAGGGTGCTGGCTCAAGTACCTTCTTTTGCTTGTAAGGTTACTATTGCCATGATGGGGTCCCCACCCTTATGAGCTCATCTAATCTTTTTTATTTTAAAAATTTATTTATTTATTTATTTGGTATAGGGTTTCACTACCTAGCTCAGATTCATAGTGAACCTCCTGTCTCAGCCTCCCTAAAGCTGGAATTACAGGTGTGTGCCACCACGCTCAGTTTCCGTGGCCAGCACTGGCATAGCACATGCTACCAGGGATGGAACCTGGGTCCTTGTGCATGCCAGGTGGGCACTTAGACCACCGAGCTATCTCTCTAGCCCAAGCTCATCTATCTAATCTGTCTTTTCAAAGGCCAAGTATCACTAACATGGGAACATGGAAATTAGATTTCTAACACATGAAGCGGGGAGGACACATTCAAACCATAACAGCCTCTGAGTAGCTGGACTTTTCCTTTAAAATAGAATCTAAAATTTCTTCAATGGCTTGCCTGATTGTGACGGTGAGGCCTATCCCCACCAGTGATGCAGCCACCTGACCGCGGCACATTCATTTCTTCTTACGTAGCTGTCCAGAACTTATTCTAGCTTCCAGATGGAGGTGGTGTGTTTGTGGGCCTTCGGAAGTGGGGGCCTGGCTTGGAGAGGCCTATCCCCCAATCCTGTTTTTCTGATGACCTTATGATCTAGTCCTCTAGACAGTTCACCCAACACACACTTGTAATGGGTGGCTCACCTATGTTGAACAATTTACACACCAATAAGAGCTGCTCTTTCATCGTTTCTTTCTTTCTTTTTTTTCAGTACCAGAGACTGAACTCAGGACCTTGTGCTTGCCTGGCAGGCACTTATGCTACTGTCTCCCAGCCCCTCATAGTTTCAAGCATAGTTCTATCTTGGTAATTATCTATCGGATGCCCTTACCTTGATTTCCTGTGGACACTCAACCCCGTAATTGATGGTTGCTTTGTCTTCATGAATTTGATTTAGAGCTGTTACACCACCTGAAATGGCATGGTCCTTTTCTGCTGCCTTCCTTTTTCGACTTCCACATCCAGTTGGTTACCAAATCTTACTAAGCACATCTCACAAATGCTTATCTACTCTGCTGTGCTCCCTGCACTTACCACCTTCTCCTCTGTCCACATTCCCGGGCAGCGCATTCTGTTAGTCATGCCAGGACTGTGTCTAGTCCACCTGTTATCTGCATAACTGTCAAAATAAACTTTACAAAGCAAAACAAAACAACCAAATTGCTGAAAAATCTTTGTGGAATTCTCACTGCTTGATGGCAAATGTCTTGTGCAGCAGCATCACCTGAGAATTTAGAAATGCAAATCCTCCCACCCCACCCCAGACTTACTGAATCAGAAACTCAGGACGGCCCAGTAATCAGCTGATCCTGATAGAAACTGAAGTTAGGAGCAAGCGCAGTCACGTCCGAGCTTCCCAGCCTCCCTCTCTGGGTAGAATTAGCTAGTCTTGACTTTTCTCTCCAGGTTTCCATGGTGCCAGACCTGTAGTTTTCTCTAGGTTAGGTCCTTCCTCTGCACTTTTGTAGGCTGTTCCTGGCCTTCTCTTCTATTTAACTCTAACTCATCCACTGAGCACCAGCTCAGAGGCTGCGACCTCAATGCGGCCTCCTGGGCCACCTCAGGCAGCATTTCATTGCACGTTTTGCATCTGTATTTATCCATAGATTTGCCTTCAGCCATGGGGAAGGTCTATCAGATAATTAGAGGTGCTCTGAAATAGAGCTGGCTTTGTGGCGAGGCATGGAAATTGTTGAGGACACTCCAGGCTGCCGCCGCTGCTGTTGCAAGAAGCTGACACCTCCTGCATTTGGTCCTTAGGGCTGGGAAGAAAGCCCCAAATTTAGTGGGCATTCAAAATTTTTTTGAAACTATAAAATGAATAAAAATAGAATTCTGCAGGATGGGTTCCTGGAACTCAAAGTTCATGTCCACATTTGAAATTCCTGTCTTTCTATCTCAGTGTAAAACCCCATGGTGATATTACAGAAATGTCAATATTTACGCTACACACAGAAGCAACAGCCACCTTCTCCCTACGTTGCTAGGGAGACAGAGCGATGCTTATGTTGCTAGGGAGAGCAGAGGGAAAGGGATGGGAGGGCCCAGTTCTCTCTCAACCTAACTGCAAAGCTTTGCAGTATTGAGCTACTGCTACCGAATCTGCTACTTTCCCCAGGTAGAGCAACACGTGGCTCCCTGCTGTGCGAATCCTGAAATCTCGCCCAAGAACACACAACTCTTTTCACTCCCTCCACCGTTCCAGCGAAACCCAGTGCTCAGGGGGTCCTGCAAGTGCTCAGGGTCCCCTCCACTACAGTGTTGTCACTATACTGTTAGAAGCATGTGCTTCCAAGCCGGGCCCCTGTTGGATACTCCTTGTCAGCTGTCTGACCCTGGGTAAGTTACTTCTTTCCAACAATGTTCCCACCTCACAAGAGTGTTACAATTACCCAGGTTGGTATAGCAAACCCCTGAGATCCAAGCACAGCACTTAATGTGAAGGATGAAGCCAGTGTGTCACTGTCATTATCATTATTGATACTTCTTTAGGTCCATCTTGTCTCCAGCCCCCAAGCTCCAGCACCAGTGTGCAGCCCTTTCTTACCAAGTTGAAAGGCCCACAGCTCCAACCACCTCTGCTGTGGCTGGTGGACTTGGCCCGATGTCCTTTCTGTTTGTTAATTTTCCATCCCAGCAGTCTGTTTTCTAGCCTTGACATGGTTCATTCTCCATATGCTCCCCAGCTGGCTACCAGTTCAGTCTCCTAAAGGTTAGGTCTATGTTCAGGAGCATTATTTTTCAAGCATTACCTTTCCTTTAAAAAAATGTAGTATCTCAACAGTTAGAATATCGAAGCAGTCTCTCTCTCTCTCTTTTACTCAAACACACACTGAAGAGCCATCTAATTCATTAGGCTGTGGCTCATAATTCCAAATAAACTTTATTTTTTTTTGCCACAGATGCTTCTGCAACTTAACTGACATTGCTCCTACTGAACCTTACAGTTGAGTCCAGCCACGCTCATCGGGGTGGTCAGTTTCTCTAAGAAAATATTTTCTATAATGGCCCCAGCCCCAGACACACCCGGGCAGGATTCACTGGCCCTCCATACACTGTGACCACAGAGCCCTGAGATGGAGCAGAGAAACCTATAATCCCTCAGAGGCTTCTGATCTGCTCTGTGGTTCTGCTTTTCTAAACTAGACCAACTTTCATCCAGAACCAAATAAAAACCCAGGGATTCGGGCTAACACAGTAGCATTTGTATTTCAACTTGTGAAATCCATGTTCCTTTGCAGAAGCCGACTTACCCACTATATCCTAAGAAAGGCATGGTGAGGTGTCTGGGTCTCCATCCGTTCAGAGAGGAGGTCTTCTGCTATAAAGATTCCAGTTGACTCAGACAGCAGTGACTGGCTGATCTTGCCTGTGTAGAAAAGCGCACAAGGCAGGACCTCAGCCAGGGTTGCGGAAGGAAGGGGTGGATGGACCGCAGCTTCCGAGGCAGAGCCCATGATGTGGCACAGCCGGGCTCTGGCTGGTGGGGTGAAGTCAGGCCTGCATGAGGGATTGGCACAGGCTTTGCATACCCAGGGCCAGCAGGGTTTGAAGGCTGGAGGAGGCATCTTCCTGGCAAAAACAGAGCTCTCCAGGTAGCCATAAACTGACTACACAGACTTCGCTCCTGAACACATGTTCAAAGTGATAAAATAAATGCAGATGGTCTCTCCGAGCCTCAGTGGAGGATTTTACACATGACTCAACGAACCATAAAGCACACACAGACACACATGGATGTGCACACAGAGGAAAAGGGACAATGGAAAATCTTCAAAAATGTCAAGCCCTGGAATGTTAATACCAATAGACAGCAAAGGTGGGAGAAAGAGGGAGGGAGAGGGAGATTGATGCTGTTATTAAAAACAACACACATACTATCAGGGTTTGCATCTGGACATCTCCCCAAAGCTTCCTGCAGTCATGGAGGTGGGTTTTTTGGAGGTGGCTGAATCTGGAGTTTGACTGGTTCACTGTCTAATGCGGAGATTGGTAGTGCGAGGGCTGCCCCCACACTTGGGCAGGTAGACTGCATATAAGGGAGGGGGAGAGGCTTGCGCCCCCTTTTGCCCTTTTTGCTCATTGCTCTTACTGTCTTCCCCTACCATGAACTGCTGTTGCCCCTATGCCACGCCACTTTGCACTGGAGCTGGCAGATTATGGACTGAAACCTCTACAAACTATGAGCTAAATCAGGCTTTCCTTCCTTAATTTTTTGTGGGTGGTATTTTGTCTCAACAATGACAGAAAAGTAACTAAGACATACATATTCCCCTTCAGGAACGCGTATATGCAGAACTGCTAGGAAAATATTGAGTTTCACTCTAAGGAAGAGTTTAGAGCTATCATTCTTGGATATCTATGGAGAAGTATTAAAGGTTTGTTTGCAAGATTGGCCAGTGACTTGGGTATAGAGTCCTGAACAAAGGAAATAGACTTCAAGGTCTAACTCCCTTGGGCTAGGTGGTGAACGTACTTTGATTAGGACAGATATTGCAAAAATCCACCAGAATTCCAGAGGTTTAAGGGGATAGAAGCCCCAGATCCCAACCTTTGAGGGCAAAGACTGCAATAGCAGGGCTGAGTCCCAATCCCTGCCCTCAGGAGTCTACCAGTAGGTCCAGAGCAAGGTTTAAACCACCTGCTTTACCTCACCAAGCCGGGCAGGGTTTCAGGGTGGTGACAGCAGCTCTGATAGTGGACGAGTGGATGCCACATATCTCTGACAGACGGGAGATGAGAGCTCTCACTCTCTAGCTCCAAGTGGATGAACTGCTTCCTGGCTCCTGGGGATGCCACTTCTGTCCTCTTCACTCCTTCCTGGACAGGAGAGGTTATCACTGCAGTGACCCCTCAGCAGTCGTGAACTTCACAGTGAGCACCAGAAAGGTCCCTTCCTTCAGGATTTTTTACATCTCAGGTTGAGAAATTAGCTAACAGTGGTACCAAAGTGGAACACAATGCCTGGGAAGCACTCAGGAAGGAGAAGAAAGGACAAGGGGCTGTCAGATATCTGCTTTGTGTTGGAAAGTTCAGGGTCCTCCCATCTGGTCAGGACCCTAGAAACCCAGGCTCCCAGAGTCTTCAAAACCTGAACAAGGTCCCAGGGAAGGGGCTGTAATTTAAAACAAGGGTCTGACTTCCTACTGCTTCTGTGGCTGGAGAAGGAGCTATAGACTGGCAGGAAGCCAGAGGTCAAGAGGGTCTACCCTGAGTGAATTTATTTTCTGTGTAGATTATTCATGAGCCATTTCACTTTGCTTCTGGGTATCCATAAAACAATTCTGTTATAGTTTGATTCCTTACTTCATAAAGTAAAACAAAAAAATGAGAATGAAGAAAAGGAAATTATGGTTATGAATAGTGGTGCAAGTTTTTCCTGTTTCTAAAATGTGCAAGCTGCTTACCAAAAGCAAAACAAAACCAAATGGGAAAAGGAGAGAGAGAGAGAGAGAGAGAGAGAGAGAGAGAGAGAGAGAGAGAGAGAGAGAGAGAGAGAGAGAGATACTGAGAGACAGACAGGGGCATAGACAGATCCAACACTTAAGTTCCAAACAACAAATGTGCTATAAAGAAACTTCTAAAACTGAGCTACAACCACCAGCCATGTCATCACTACTGTAAATCTTGATTGCGATTGCCATGACTGAGAGCAGAGGTCACGTGAGGACCTGATCGTGCACTTGCTGGCCAGGACTAAAAGTTCAGCTCAAAGCTATGGGGTGAGATGATTTTTTTTTTTTTTTTTTGAGGACAGGGTCTATAGGGTCTGCAGGGTCTCATCACACAGATCAGACTCATAGTGATCTTCCTGTTTTCAGCCTCCCAAGTGCTGGGATTACAGGTGCACCACAACACCCAGTCTCTGGGGTATGATTTTTTTATGGGGGCCATAACATAATCATCTAAACCAGCAGGGAATATACTGAAAAGGGGATATAAATGTGTTATACACAACTCTGATGTCATCTGATTTTAACAAGTTTACTAAAATGATAGTCATGGCCTTGACAATACTGAAATCAAAATACTGGTGTACACAGATTTTATAGGTTGGCCCCAAGAGCAGAGCCAAAAACAAGGTTAACAGATGGCAGAGGCCTGAGGAGAGGCAAGCACACTGATTTTATTGAGAAAAAAGCTTATATACTGTAGGGTTGCTGAAGTTTAATAAATAAAGGTCAACTCATAATATATAAAACAATATAAACATTTATATGCTACATGCATATCATATAATTTAAAGTAATAATTTATATGTGGGGAGAGATGCCAATTCATGTTCTTCCGATTTTTCTCGACAAGGCACACACACAGGAGGTGTCTATGCGGATCCAGCGCCAGCCTACAAGTTTGTTGTTTTCTGAAGTCAGTGCCCGGACATAGGTCTGGGACGTTTTGCACTGAGAGTTCCAGTGTTTGTCATCAATTCCCCTGCAACCGTTTTTGACCGGCCTGGCTTCTTTACATCTTGTTTCATAAAAATACTGTTTGACAGGAGAGTTGCCGGTTTTGATCTCCCCCAGCACCGTGACCTGGTGTCCCCGAATGTCGATGGCGGACGACTTGTCTGTCACCCACAGGCTCTCACTGTCACACACCGAGTACTCCCCTCGGTGAGTCTTATGCTCCGCGTACCGTTTCCTGCGCGATGTTCTGTTGGCCGCCACGGGGTTGCCCACGTAATCCTCCATGAGGTACAAGGGAGGGGGCTCCAGGGGTGTGCTGTGGCTCAGCAGGACCCGGGGGGAGTTGTAGCGTCTCTGTTGCCTCAGCAGCTCTGTGTCCGTCGCAGGCATGGGCTGGAATCCGGGTCTGGCAGGCTCCAGCCCCTGGGGGGCCTCTGCTTTCGGCAGGGTGCTCTGGTAGCTTTCCTTAACGTCCACCATCTGCTTGGAGAGCTTGTTTTTCAAAATATCTGCCTGGATCAGCTTAATAATCAGGGAATTGAGTGAGTCTTCCGGCAAACTCCTTTGATCCATGTTGTTACCTTGGATGCCACGGAGATAAGTGAGAAATATCACATAAAACAAGATGGACATCACCTTGTTCACCTGTAAGATCTGAAAAGGAAACACAGGCATTAATGGTGGGCTGTGGCAGCTGAGGCCCTGTGTTCCTGGCACTGACATCTGAGGCCAGAATGGCCTGAGGTGGCCGAAGAGAGAGGGTGCGACCATCCCAGGTAGGCGGTAGGCTCCTTTCTGCCCAGGCAGAAGGGCTATTTATGGCCTCAGCCGTGGGACGTGCTGGAGGACACACCAGCTCTTATGAATCTGCTATCTTCCCTAGACAGACAGCACCAGCTGTGCTTGTGCCTGCCGTCTGCCTTATCCGGCAGCCGCTGAGGGCATGCGGATGACGTCCTGACACTTCAGCCACTCCTTGGGGCAGCAAAGACCGGTCAGCCCACTCCATCCTTGGCAGCTATGAAGTCTCTAGACCTGAGGAATATAACTGCATTGTTACCTCCTTTGCCAGGAGCAGAACATTCAAGCTGTCTCAAGAGAAAGAATTCTGGCTGGGGAGATAGCTTATAAGTCTAAGCACCTGTCTGGCAAGCCCAAGGACCTGAGTTCCATCCCTGGTGCACGATGCCAGCCCCAAACTGGGCATGGTGGCACACACCTGTAATCCCAGTGCTGCCGAGGCCGAGACAGGAATATTACTAAGAGTCCAAGCTGCACAGTGAGATCCTGGACCAAATAGTTAAAGAAAATTTTAAAAAAGAAAGAAAAAAGAATTCGATTGCTCCCGACCCCAAGTCTTTTGAAGGAAGCACTGAGGCTTGGATCTGCATCAGCTGTCCCTAGTCTGTGATACTGAACCTGGCAGAATCTGTTGTCTTGTCACTGAAAATGAACATGGAGGGTTTACTCCCTGTGCTGTGAGACGACCTGGGTCTCAGGGCACTACTCCAGGCTCTCAGACAGACAGGCAACACTGGGCGCCCAGCTGACTCGATTGCCCTTGGAGACCCACTGCTCCACACAGCAGCCCTGCCATGAGAGCCACTACCTGCAAAAGATGGAGAGGCAACAACTCCAGCTCAGCCTAACAGGTGACACTAGCAAGAGGCGGCACTCATGTCCTCCCCTCTGGAGTTTTTAGTTTCCATTACAAAATGTTCCTTTTGGGGTTCTATTTCTAATCTGACCGTCTCCTCGTTCACTCGAGTGGCACTTGAGTCCATCAGCACTCGCACTCTGTTGCCATAGTAGAAGCTCAACACAGGGCTCCTGCTGAGTCCTTGTGGGACTGAAGAGCTGATCTCCAGACACCTCTGCCGCGGGGCTCCTCTGCCCCGCAGCAGAGCCCAGATTTTCCGAGGGTTAGCACAGGAAGGGGATGACGCTGAGGCGGAGAAGGGCAGCTGAGCTGATGGTCCCACGCTGCAGCCTGGTTCAGACCGCTCCCCTTGAGTTACTTATTCCTAATTACTGCTGCAGCCACCTCACTGACTCTCAGAGGCCCATCATCTCCTCTTTCAAGTTCTGCCTAAACATGGAAAATAGAAACACTTCCCTTGGCTCACCTTTGGTATTTTCAGAAAGACTTTACTAAATCCAGAGGGAAAACAGATAGGAAATAAACAAAGTTGTCATGAGAAATAGAAAAGCAGCCCTGCGTCCCCATACCATATCTGAACCTGCTCAGCAGCCTCAAAGACGGCCTCCTCCCCTCTCATCTGAAGTCCGGCGGCTCTTGTGTCCCCAGAGATCAACAATATTGCAGGGACTAGGCTGGGACTTCCACTTCTTGGCTCCTGGCCTGCCTCTGTGATAAGGGGACCTTTTTCTTTCCCTGGCAACCACTCTCTGGGCAACTGACTCCTTCAGGTCAAGCCAAGGAGTCTAATGGCCACCCATCCCTAGAGAAAATTATCCCAGGAAAGCGGTTCCCATAGGGTATTTAATTTCCTTCTCCCCCACTCTGTACAGACAGAACACTTTCTTCAATCTTGTAGGCCCAGGAAGATAAAGCTTGAGCATAAAACGTGGGTAGAGAGCAGCTAAAATCCCCAGCCACCAAATAGACTACAGATAAAATAAAATGGAAGGACTAGTAGTCTATCAAAAATCAATTCATAAAATCTCTCCAAAGCTCAGCCAATGTAAGGTAAGAATATACAAGATGCATCATCTTAAGGAAGCAAGCCACAGCTGGGCTTCCAAGGCGTCCCTGGTGGTTATGAGGTGCTGTGACAGATAGGTCAGTAAGGTGATCATGATAGTGCGGTTAAGAGACAGCGCTCCGTGGTGCTGTAGGATGCAGGGTGCAAAAGGAGACCTCCTTGGGTGGTGGTCTGAATAAAGAACTGATGGCTCTGAGGAGAAAAGCTACCTACAAGCAAATGCCTTCATTCTGGGTTGGTCGGATTTTCAATACTATAACAAGTACCTGAAGACTCAATTCATCAAAAGCAAAGGGATATTTTGGATTGTGACCTTAAGAGTTTTAGTTCATGACTGATTTTGTGGCTTTGGAGGTGAGTCAGCACAACAGGCTGGGAGAACGTGATGGAGGCAAACAGGAAAAGGAGACCAGGGCCCCTCAGGCTCCTTCAGGGGTGGTCTCCAGTGGCCTGAAAATGCCACCCTAGACTTCCGCTCTTAAAGATTCCTTGACTGCCTGTAGTTACACTGGGACAAAGCATTTCTGACACATATGTCTTTGAGGACACTTCAGAGCTCAATATAGCATCTTCATAGATAAGAAAAACCCAAACAGCAGCTTATAGATGAGGGCCACACAGGAAACGAGGGGTTCCCGTGTCGAGCCTTTCCCATTTAGTTCCAGGCGTCTAAGCTGGCTTTTCTGTGACACTTCTCAAGACACTATGCCTGCTTTGGGTCCTCTCAGCCTGTTCTCCAAATGGCTGAAGCAAGTATTGCATCTGCCCCGCCCACCTCACCCAGCATCACACAGGCTGGTGTGGGTCCAGCCCATTTCTGCATCTACTGTTTCGTATCATTCAACCCCAACAGCCTGCCATGATAGTCTGCAGTCAGTAACAGGAGTGAACCACACACATAAATTCGCTTCGAAACCTGTCTGGCTTCCAGTAAGCTTCTAGTTTTGTCATGGAAAGCAAACTCCAAAACGTTATTAAGCAAACTCCCCAGAACACACACATTTGAAGCCTGAGAAAGCCTCTTCATTTTGATTACAAACTAGAGATTTGGTGGTCAAGTCGGATTGCTAATTAATGGCAGAGTGACAGGAGGCTCTTGGGCCTTGGGTTCAGCAAATATCATGTGGCCTGCGTGCAGTCAAATTTGGGAAGGCACTCAGGACAGTGGCAGTGCCCGGCCAGCACCACAGACATGTGAGCTGAACATGAGCCTAAAGTTTCTGTGGAGGAAGAGGGGCTGCAGCCACCCTCATGGCACGCACACACGAGGACCACGCATCTGGACAACGCCTTCCTCACCATCTGGCTCACAGCAGTCGGCATCAGACTCCTGGCCATAAGGCTTTCTCCCAAATGCTCTCAAGAGCTGGATCTCAGAGCAGCAGCACTGCTGGTGGGAGACGAGGATGAGAGGACTGGGGACTGGAGGCACAGAGAAGGTGAACATTAAGAAAACAAGTGCGAGCCAGTGGGAAGTGGTGTTTCTTAATGTGCTTTATTTCCTGCCCACCTCCTCAGGTGGGACTTCCCAGGATAACTCCCCTACAAGGACACAGACACAGGGAGGTGGGGCAGCTAGACCTAGCTAAGGAAAGGCAGCGCCTTTCTGGGCCAGAGCTCACAGTCCTTCATAGGGCCTCGTGTAAGCAATGGCCGTGTTAGCATTACCCACATGTCTCCTGTTCGGTGATGGGGACCATGTCCTTTTAGTTCACATTCCCGATACTCAGCACAGGGCCAGGCAGGTGGTAGGGTTTCAATGTCTGCTCACTGAATGGGGCCCTACGACAACCAAGACCCACCCCAGGCACTGCTCACTGGCTCGAGAGCTGCACAGGCTTCTGCCAAGCCTGGTTTTGGAAGCCAATCAACCCTGCCTTCTTTTCCCAAAGAAAATACAGGCCCTGGCTCTAAGGCAGGCCATGGTCCCTAGGCTCTTTTTGGCTATAATTAGAAAAAGACCTGTTAAAGACCTCAGTAAAACCCCCTTCCTACACTCTCCCCAGTGCCCACTTCCCCTGCTTGGAGGTTTCCCAGATCCCGACCAATGTGCACATGCTATTTTCCCCACTTAAAAATGCTTTCCCACATATGGTGTTTTCTCAGTCCCTGGAGCAACATTCCTACAAGGTTTCACCATCTCTCAAAATACTCAAAAGAGAGCAGTTTCTGATTCCTCCTTTTGGCTCAGTTTACAATGCACACAGAGGGTTTTTGGGTATCCAAGAAAGAGGCTGAAATGGAAAGGGAAGCCGGGCTGGAGAGCGGCACAGGAGCTGAGCCCACAGCAACCCGTGTCTTGTCCCACACGGAGATGCGGCTGCGTGCTGCAGGCTCCGGGTCATCTCTCCAGGAGCGTTTCCCAGCATGGGCCCAGCTGCTCCTCTGGCTTCATCCATACAGAGTATACTGTTAGCCTGCTAGAGCGAGAGCATCAGGGATAAAACTGCTAGAGTTTATATATGGATGTGCATGAAACTTGGGATTCTGGTGACAACCTTGCCGAGGGAGGGATTTTTACATATCCCATTCCAGACAGGGAAGCAGAGGCATGACGAGGCTAAATAACCAGCTAATGAGTGGAACCGGGATTTGAGTACAGTGTGGGCTAAGGGGCATGCTTGTCAATGACTGCACTCTGCTGCCTTCTCTCTTCCCTGCCCTCAGTCACCTAGAGCTTTATTTCCAGGGAGAGCTTGAGATTCAAGCTTAGAGCCAGGGTGGCTGCCATAAGCTCCTCCCCAAGAAATCACAGACCCTCAGGGTTTCTGGGGATCTGGGGCCATCACTTCCGGTTCTGCTCCCCAGATTCCTTAGGAGAGCGCTGCTCATGAAAGTGAAATTCACAGTCCTGTGTCCCTAGGCCCCTGCTGAGGGTGTGCCCTGAAGGCAACAGAACATGACATAGCTTGGAAACATGGTGCCCTTTAAAGGGGGCAAAAAGGCTCCATTTTAATTTTCCTCAGAAAGAAGTCAGGAAATTAAACATGAAAACAATTCTTAATTGGGCAAATGTTTCATATGCAAATTCAAGAGATGTCATTGTTCCTTGTACAGGAGCACTGTTTGAAGGCAAATATACTCTGGTTGAGGTTGGAAGGGACACTGTCCGACTTAATTCTTTGGAGAGGCCCTGAGGTTGCTACAAGATCTCTGGCCACTGACAAAAACCTGCCAGATAACCCGAATATCTTGCTCAGGGCCTGGAAAGGGAGTGAGGCAGGGAAGTGATAGATTTAAAGTAGAATGATAAAAGGGAAAGGAATGTAGGGGACTATTAAACAAAAGCCATACAAAAGACCAGCTGAGCTTGTTCCCCAAATCTGAACTGCAAAATTCATTCACACTGGCTTCACTCAGATCACAGATCCCAAGGCCTCCACATTAGTCAGTGGGGCCACCAGAAGATCTTTTGACCCAAGGCAAGTGGGAGAGAGCTTAGGGGGAATCTCTCCTGGAGGTTGGTCTGGTTTTGGTTTAATCTCTTTATTAATGGTGCGGAAGCAGGAGAGGGGGAAAATGACAAATTAATTAAAACACACAGATGACACCCAAAGGGAAGGTGGTGCAGACCCCGGCAAGAACAGACCAATTAGCCTCAGCCCTGCGGGAGTTGTCAACCTGAAAATCGAAGGATTATATTCATGGTGGAAACACTCTGGTCAGCACGCTGGGACCCAGATGAATCCAAAACCAACAAGACTGGGAAGTGCTTGAAAGAGGAAGGGAAGGAACGGCTTGGAGCTGCAGTGAGGAGGCAATGAGAAGCGAGGGCACAGTCATGGGGCTGCGTGGGTGCTGCTGTGCCTCCCACCGTCCCCTCCAGCTCCACATTTGACCCTTCAGCCTTTGCCACTGCTGGGTAAGGGAAGAGCCGTGAGACACTCTTCCTCCTCCCCCTTCTCTTTGCTTCTCCTTCTGCTCCTTCTTGTCTTTTTCCCTGGGTGTATGTGGTACTAGGGAAGAACCTAGGGCTTTTGCACTGAGAAATGTCTATAGTTTTTTTATTTTACTTTATTTATATTTTTAGTGAAGGGTCCACATGGGTGTTCAGTCTCACTACTAGATCAGACTTGCAGTGACCCCCTGTTTAGAGCCTCCCAAGAGCTGGGATTGCAGGCTCACGTGCCACCACTCCCAGTCTCAATTGCCATCTCAGCACACCCTGGGGGTGGGGCCAGCCCAGCAGACCAGAGGATCAAACTCCTGGCCCCTGTACCTGCTTGCAGGCACTTTAATCTACTGAGCTATTTAGCTAGCCTTATTTTCTTTCTCTTTTTATATTTAAGACAAGGTGCTGTCCAGGTTCGGCTGAGACTCACAGTTCTGCTTCAGCTTTCCAGGGTTGTGGAATCATAGGCGTGTGCCACCAAGCCTATGACGTGCCTCATCTCATGAGGCAGGGCAAACATTTAGAGGGCAAGGCGTAGAGTCATGATCAGACAGTGGGCTGGCAGCTGTGGCCCACAGTGCCGGTGAGCATGCTCTGGGTGCACAGAGAGCTCAAAGTGATCCACGACTTGGACAAGGAAGGGCCATGTGCTCTGCCTGTGTTCAGGGAGAAGCTTTTGCTCATCCCTGAACTCTGGGCAGGTCTGCGTCAACAGGTCCAAGAAGAGCTGGGAAAGTAACTTCCTCACCTGTTCTTTAAAATCTCTTTAACTGCTTCTTCTTGTTAAAGCGAACACTTCAAACACGGGGTTCAGAATGGCATTGCCAAGCCCAGCTCTGGAGGAGAACAAGACCTCAGGGTTCATGAGATGATGGTTTTCTGGCAGAGAAGGGTACTTGGTCACCAGAGGTGGTGCCTTCCGGGGTGAAACAAGATAAAACAGAGACCCTCAGAAGGCTCAGGGAGCTCTCTCAGAAAGTACCGAATGGCTGCTTTCTGGGGCCCTAAAATGCTCCAGGAGCCTTGTACACAGGGGCCAGTACCCTGTAAGAAAGCTACTCTGAGATGAAGGTAGAAAGCTAGAAGCTTGCTCGGCACAGCTGCAGGGAGAGGAATTCCACACTGTTCCAAGCACACACCCTCCTCAGCCCCAAGGCGGAGAGAGGTGGAAGGTTTGGCGCCTGTCAAAGCAATGTGCACCCGCAGCTCCCTGGAGGAAGGCAGGATGTGTGCTCTCAGGCCAAACAACCCTTCAGCTTGGCCCCATCTTGGCACAGAGACCAGAGCTTGGTGTGTTGCCTGGAGCCCTGGGAAAAGCAGGTTCACTTCACCCTGAGCAGGGAAGTCCCATTTCATGGCCTGAGGTGGACAAGGAAGGAACTGCAGCAAAACTGAGTCAGCCCAGTGCCTGGCCATAGTGGCACTGATCTAGCAGTTTGGTTCTAGTTGTTCGGGGCACACAGATAGCCCATGCATGCATATACTACTTTTCATACCTGCAGGCATATCTACACACCCCCTAGTACCAAGATAAGGCTGGACAGCCTGCAGCCAGCAGGTTAATGTGACACTTCCGTTTGCGGATCAGTTTCTGCATCTGTGATAACTCCATTTTACAAACCCACAAAAGGGAGCGAAGTTACTTCAAGTAGAGACAGCTGGGGATACAAGGAGTGCTAAGCTTCAGAGATTAATTTCCACAACAATATTTTTGTTATAAATATATGCCTTGTATTCAAGCTGGACTTCTGTGTCATGCACTTTGCCTGAAAAATGCGACATACACAGCACAAAGGCATATTGTTATCAGGTAGGGGCTCCTTATTTCAATAATTACAATAAATATAAAAATTATAAGTATGGCCAGGAGATAGCTCAGCAGTCTAAGCACCTGCCTGGCAAGTAGAAGGTCTCAAGTTCGATTCCTGGGACTGCGTGTGTAGCACGCGCCTGTAATCCCAGCACTATGGAAGGCTCAGACAGGAGGATCGCTACAAGTCCACCTGCAAAGTGAGAACCTGTATCAAAAGAAAAAATATATAAGATGAGAATGATGGTGACGTTAAAGATATCTTCCTTGTGTACCCAGCCAAGAATGAAACTCAAAATGACAGAATGAAGAAACTGACTTTGTTGGAGCTACAACCTCAGGGAAACCCCAAAGCATGACTTCCGTTCTGTTCCCGCTCTGGGCGCCTCTTTCCAGCTGACACCACAGCTGGCTTGGCAACGCCCAAGTCTTGTGTGGACTTACCACAGGGTTAACAGCAAGGCTGGGCTTGGCCCCAACAGGACTTGGCTTTAGGGACACGGGCCAGTGGCAGCTCCTCCTTTGGGGTCGGGGCAGGCTGCCCCCTCTGCACATGGCCAACCTCCTGCCAGGAGGGTGAGGTGCTGGCTCACCGGGCACTGTCCGTGCCTGGCTTTGCCCTGGGTGTTGTCCCTCTGCCAGAGCTCTCATTGCCTGAGGACTGCAGGGCCACAGCTGCCTCGCCCTACACAGTGTCCACTCCCTCTGTGTACCACAGCCACCATCACGCATCTGGGCACTTCTACGAATAGCAAAACCGAGGCACAAAGGGTGTCACGTGATCTGCTGAGCGAGCCTGTTCTCACCCACTCATGTCACGGCACTAGGATATGCCCAAGAAAGACAAGAAATCCATCTTCCTTCCAAGCTGGAGTGTGTGACAGGCACTTACTGGGCATTATGACTTCAATCCTAAACAGTCTAGGGATTGTTCTGGACAGCAGGGCAAGATATCAGACCAGGGCAGGGCTTGGCCTCTGAAAGCTATTTTGGCACAAGCCCTTTGAATCCAAAGCTGCCTTTAATCACAAACACAAGTCATAATGATCATTTGGAATAATGGCTAACCTTCACTGAGCCTCAGCATATGCTAGGCTCTGCAGAACGTTTTACATGGATTATTTCAGTTAATCCTCACTGATACCATTATCATCCCCACTGTGTGGCTGAGGAAACTGAGGTTCAGAGGGATTAAGTAATGCTGCCCAGGCTGGCTTATGCATTATGAGGCAGAACCAGGATCCAAACCCTTGTCCGTGTGACACCCAGGGTCCTAACTTCCAGCCCACGTAGCTTCACACCTCCTGACTCACTCCATGTCCAAGGCGCCTGTCACTTTGGCGGGGCAGTCCGGGTAGGAAGCATCACAGCTTCATCAGTGCTTCCCCCCACCACGTTTTTTTTCTTCTTTCCCTTTTTTAGAGAAAGAAATTGAAGACAGACCTGCTGAAATGTACAAAGGACATCTCGTGGCCCAGTGCTGGTGCCACTCAGTTTTGGTGGCTGAAAAACATAATTCAACACGAGTCTGGCAAGTTCACTTTTAGTTTAAAAATATTCTTTTCCCCCTTTCTTATTTGTTGATATAGAAGACCAAGAATGTATAGGTTCTTTTTTTTTAAGTGGCCAATTTAGTTGAGGAAAAGAAGCAAATGCAGACTTTTGGTTGATCATTTAGTTTATTAATGCAGTCAGCTCTGCCATTCTAGTTTATGGCTATAGGGGAATCACTGCACATTTTGGGAACCCAGTGACGACAGCGGTGTTACTTGTATTGGTGGCAAGATATTCCATACAAAACTCAGGTCCTTATCTACTGATGTTCTAGCATGCCCCACCCCTTGTTCTAGTGACAACCAAAATAAAAGACCCAGTTTTTGAAATACCATCTGGGCAGATCTTATCACCATTAGCTAAGAACTACACAGCTTTCTGCAGGTGGCCTTAATTGTTCAAGGTCAAGGATCCACTTAAGAATGTAATCAAACCTGAAGACTTTTTTGCAAAAAACATACATGTGCACAGAAAGGAAAATTTTTTGCCACAGAAGGTTAAAGGTGCTTTGCAGACTTCATAATGCCCCACTAAGCAGCCCACAGATCCTAGAGTTAGAAATCTTGAACTAAAAAATTTCAAAGGTTGACTCCAACTGGACTATCCAGATTACGCAAACGCTGAGTCAGGTCCTCAGAGCCAGCGATCCCTATTTCCAGCCTCATTTTCCAGTCTTCCCTGTTTCTCTGTGTCCCTCTGAAACTCAGGAGCCAGAAGCTAGCGCTGAAATCTCCTAAGATGCTCGCGTAATGGGGAGTACGGACTCACCAAAAAGAAAGAGGCAGCTGTAGAAGAGGTAGAACTGGAACCCAGCTAGCTGTCCAGCTCCCTATGCTACTCACATAGAGCCACACACTGGGCAGTCCTTAGGAACATACACATGGAGGGAAATCTTCCCATGGTGGAGGAGGCAGAGGGTTCACGTGAGTGGGCCCCTTCTGGAACATCCAGAACTACATTGGGAGAGCACAGAGGCCTTGGTAACGTGTCCGGTGGAAGCAGAACCCTTTCCTTTCACGGTCTATGCCCTGCACAGGCATTTGGGAGTACGTGTGTTTTCCTTCCTGCCTGCCCTTACTCCAGGTGACTGCTCTGACAGATGGCTTGGTGTCTCTGTGGCCACCCTGCTCCTCTATGCCACCAAGACATCCTTCACAGTGCCAGCTTCCCAAAGGTTTCTTTCTCTTTCAGACAGCTGCCAGGATGACTGGGGCATGCTCTGCCCTGATAGCAGCTGTGCAGACTCAGGAGATGGTATCACAAGGCAGCTGCACAACACGAGCCTTAGGAGACATCCCTGGAGATTGACAGGGGAGCCTTCATAAGCATAATGAGGGACCCTCCTAACTTATCATACAGTAGAAGTGGGTAAACCATTATTATTTCCAGATCTGGGGAGTGAACCCCGAGCTTGCATGCTGACCTACATGCCCAGCCTTTTCATTTCTTTGAGAATGAGTCTCACTAAGTTGCTGAATTGTCCAAGCTAGGCCTGAACTTGGATTCTTTTTGCTACTGTCTCCCAGAATTCTGTGATTAAAGGCATGCACTATCATGCCCCCCTACTTTATATGAAGGTCTAGCAAAAAAAAATACATTTGGACCAGATACTGTGTACATGCATGATTGCTAGTTTGAAGTATGGCTATTAACTTCTGATATTCCTCCCAAGTAGCAAAGGTGTGTATTTCCCCTCTTTAAATGGGACTAGACTTGTGCCTGGTTTGGTCAACAACAGCAGAAACACTATTATGCACTTTCCAGGGCTAGTTCATAAAAGACCATGCATCGGTGGCCTTGCCACATGAATAGTCTACGGGTCCAGAGGCTACCATGTGGGAGAGGCCATGTTGGACATGGTCTCCTGGGCAGACTAGCTGAGTCCAGCCTTCTAGCCAACCCTGGTAGAGACCTAGTCCTGAAGGTGAAGTTTATCTGGTTGACCCATCTGCCAGCCAAAGTCAACCAAATAACCTCTGTCAAGGCCACATGACACAGAAGAATCAGTTGAGTTCTACCCAAAGTTCTGACCTTTACAATTGAGAGAAATGATAAAATACTTATGGCTCCAAGCTACTATGTTTTGGGGAGGTTTGCTGCAGAGCAAAAACTAAGCAGATACTCACAGCTGGATTATAGCATACTGGTGTCATTTGTCTTTCGGTGACAATGGCAACATTTCGTTACACTAGCTCAGAAAGACCAGATGAAGTTCTTAGAGGGTAGGTCTAGCATGAAAATCTCAGATCGTTCCTGGTGCATAAACAGGAACTTGGAGCCAGGCCCTAAAGGACATAGAAGTCCCTTGCTGTTAGTTGCCTGAACGTGGCCTCCAGCTCAGGTTCTGAGACTTATGGTCCTGAATGTCAAGGGAAGAGCAGAGGGGAGTCACCTCTGTTCTCTGAGACTCCAGGCATGTATGTGCATGCCTGTGTGTATGTGTGTGTATGAGAGAGAGAGAGAGAGAGAGAGAGAGAGAGACAGAAATGGGGGTAGACAGACAGAGGAAGAGAGAGAAAGAGAAGCACAGAGGTGGGGGCTTACAGAAGAGGTGGTTTCAGCTGAGTCGTAGTCCTACAGGAAAGAAAGGAAGGATAGGAGGTGCTGCCCTGGAGTATCTAAGTTCTGAGTTTCCACACTGCCACCACCACCACCACCACCATTGCCCCAAGCTTGTTAAATCCTGCACTAGCTCTGTCCCCCACACATTAAGGGAGTGGGCAGGCTGGTGCCCTGACATCGAGG
>PVKA01020587.1:0-40122 GCA_004027165.1 Ctenomys sociabilis
TTTTTGAGTTTCGATACCTTTCTCCATTATGAATTGGTTTGGGGAACAGGAAATAATGATTTTTTAAAAAATTTATTTAATGTAGGATCTACAGGGTCTCACTGCACAGACCAGACTCTAAGAGATCCTCCTGTTTTTCAGCCTCCCAAGTGCTTATAGATGCATGCCACGATGTTTCATTTGCTGTCTCTGTGTGCCCCATGGACGGGGCCAGCATGGCAGGCCAGGGTTTGAATCCCGGGCCCTGCATCTGCCTAAACAGGTGCTTTAGTTCTCAGAGCTATCAGGCCAGCCTGCAAATAATGATTTTTAAAGAGAAGCTTTAAAGGAGCAGAAATGAACTTTTTATAATGGGAAAAGTCTAGTAAAGCCACTTTAGCTGAATTTGAATTTTGCCACATTTTATTCTTAGCTGAATTTAGGAAGTGGTTTTCATAATACAATTAGAAAAGCAACCTCAAATTAATGTACATTTCTTAAAAATATTATATGGTATTTTATAATAATCCAGTGATACTCTAGTAGATTTTCTTATCTTCTTGTAGCATTTCAGAACAAAATTATCTTTCTTGAAAATTTTCTGCTTTTATTTTATATGTTGTCTTTATAATGAAAATAACTCTGAAGAAACAATTATTTTCATCCAAATATTTCCAAGCTCAGGGTTCACTTCATTTCTAAATATACTGGCAGAACTACATCATCAGAACTTCTCACTTGCTGTCTCAATAGGAAAGTTTAGTTTTCTTCCATGACATCAATGTTTCTATGATCTAAGCAGAGATACAGTATTCTGTAGTTTTATCTAAGTCTCCCTTATTTTTACCCTCATGAGTGCTTCACAGCATACATTCTATACAAAAGATCATCCCCTTCCATATCTAGTTTGGTTAAAAATCTATGAAACACTAAATTTCTTTGGAATAATAGTCAAGAAAGTATGGCCTCCTTGAATCTCTGTATACAGATGTTGACCATTATGAAGTGTAGACCGATGCCATTAAGGATTTCATGCTAGATAGCAACTGGTTACTTTATCAAAAATGTGCTGTGTCAAGCCATTCTTTTTCTTATAAAGGTTAGGGTAAGAGACATTCCAATATTTAACAGAGAAGCAAATTCTTGCTTCTGTCACTACACATTATTTATTGTAATAAAAAAAAAAACAGTGAATGGTTAATATAGTGCTCATCAACAGGAGTAGCTGAAAGAGGACAGCACACAATAGCAAAAAGCCCACTGAAGCAAGATGCCCCTGGCTCCTGAGCTCTGGCCCCTGGGGTGCCATTAGTGGGCTATGTGGTGGGACGCTGCATCAGCCCCCTAGGCCCATGCACTCTCATTTCTTTCCTTTTTTGTAAAGCCAGAAAAATAGAACAACAACTCTCTCAGGTTTCTTTTTTGAAAATTATATGATTTCTGGTACATCTCTGATAATCAACACATGAAACTATCATTTTCAATTTAGGCTTTTTGTACAATATTATATGATTTCAGATCCAAAGCTGAAATTCAAAACTGTAGCACAAAGAATGTTCAAATTCTGTTTAAGAACACAAAAGCATAAAATGATAGGTTGAATTTAAAAAACATGTATCATATTTTATATTTAACTTAGGACTGACTTTTTATTTGTGTTTCATTTCATTTAATAATTTCATTAAATAATCAAATAAAATCACTTCAAAACAAAGGTTAGTGAATGAATCTATACCTGGAGTGTGTGTGTGTGGGGGGGATGTTTAAACCATTAGGAATAAATACCCAGAGAACAAAGGTAAGCGAATGAATCTACACAGGTGATGGGGGGGATGTTTAAACCATTAGGAATAAACAGTCAGAGAATATATATGCTATGTATATCTGAAAGGGCATAAATAGTTCATTTCAAATGGGTCATTCATCAGAAAGTCAAAGATTGAGTAAATAGGGAGGTAAAATTAAAGGTCAACTATGACTCTCTTTAATTTACTCACATGTATCCTGTAAGCACACATACATATGTGTATGAATGCACCATGATTACCTTTCATTGTGTTAATCCAATGACAGCACTATCATTGAACTACAATTACTCAGTAGCAATGTTTTGTAGCAAAAACGCTAAGGGCTTGACTCATGACTTTGAAGTTCCTTCAAAATTCAGAATAAAAACAACCCCAGGAAGTCAATCTCATATGCCTTCTAAATGACTTCTCTTCTTTGACCTTTTAATGTTAAAAAATAATCAACACACTCTTTGTTGGGATGCTATGCTAATTACTCAAAGTTTTATGTGATTCTTTCAAATGTGAACCAACCAGAACAATCAGAGTTTCCACTCAGCCTTTCTAGAGAGAAGGCATGGTTACAGCAGTACACAATCCATGAGTTGATGGCCTAATGATAATTTGTGATAGTTCTTGGACTAAAAATAACAAAGAACAAAAAGGTCAGTTACGAGGAAATAAAACGGAAACAGAGAATCATTACAGCTATTCGTATTAGCTTTGTTGGACTGTAGACTAGCTAAGCAATGGAGGACAGAAATAACAAGCGACGTTCTAGCCTTTTGTTCTTCTCATCCCACCAGAGGTAGCTAGCTTTTGTCATTCGCTGCTGTCCTCTCAGTTACTGATTACAGTAAGACCAAAAGGAGTCCTACATTAGGGTGCATTCTGAATTTTGTATAAACACCGCCACGTCCTCAAAATATTTAACTCTTCCAGATTTACTATTTCCCATCCATCTTTGATTATGGTACAGTTCCTAGCCAAATGTCAAACTCAGCAATTTAAATACTCTTTCATTGTCCCACAGGTAATTTTTTTATTGCTGTCGTCCCACATCATAGCAATTAATACTCAGTGACTCTTCATGGAAAAGTCTATATTTTACATTTAGCGACATGGACAGGGAGTTGTCAGTGCATGTTTTGTAATGTCCTTTGTGTCTTCTGACAAAGCCCCAGCCCCAAAGTACTGTTATCTTCGCAATGCCTCTCTTCTTTTGGACATGTCACTGATCATTTTCAAGCAAAATTAACTTACATTTAGTCAGATTTTATCATAAATTTAAGTGCAGTAGTAAATCAGCAAACATAATTTAAGAATTTGATTACATTTAAAATATGATTAAGAATCAGATATCATTTGAAGACACTGAAACAGATTCTGTGAGGGAAACAAAAAATAGTTCCAATTAGAATGCTACAGTTCCCAGAGAATTAAAAAGAGAATATCTAGTTGTTACAGGATAAATTTCATGGAGTAGGGCTCGCGAGGTAGCTCAGTGGACTAAAGCACCTGCTTAGGCAAGTGTAGGGACCGCAGTTTGATACTGGGCACCACAAGCTGTGCCAGATTTGTCAGCCTCCCCAGCCCCACCCCAAGGGCAGGCTGAGTCACCCACAGAGCCTGTAATCCCAGCTCTGAGCAGGCTGAAGATAGAAGGATCACTACTATGAGTCTAAGCTGCATAGTGAGGCCCTGTAACAACCAAATACATTTAAAAAATTCATGCAGTTTATAGAAGTTGGGTTTACCTTCAGAGGAGTAATGAAATTACAGTGAGTAGAGATAGTGGCATTGTATAGAAGAAGAAAGTAAAATAAGCAAAGTGTGAAAGCTGAACTCATGGCAGTGATTTTAGAACTATGATTCCTCCTATTTTCAAATTTTTACATGTATCAAAATCACTGGAAATCCATAGCCTAACAGTATGCAGAGTTAGGCTCGTTTGTAGTGGGAAGAAATAGGGTGAGATGATGGATTCATCCATTCACTCATTCGATATTTACCCAATGTCAACTATATGGCAACAAGAGCAGTGATAAGTAATTTAAAAATGGTAGCAACAAAAATTCTTCTCTTCATAATTTTATAATCTAGTGAGGACTTATGTATTGTAGAAATTGTGGAGAAAGAAATGGAAAATGGAGGAGTTGAAGTGGAAGACAAAGTCAGAGATGTCAAGCACAGAATCAAGAATGAGGGATTGTATCTGAAAAGGAGGTGGATGTATATGCAGGTTTAGAAATAAGTAAGAATCTTTGTGGAAAGATAAAGGTCTGTGAATGCATGAGATTCATGACAGTGGACCAAAGAAGGAAGAAACCTTGCACAGTGCCTGCACTTAGGGCATAGACTGGGAGGGCATAGAGTCAGGGAGTGTGAGAAGAAAAATCAGAGGTTAGAGAATCACAAAGACATTGAACTATGGTAGACATCAGGGGAGGAGTGAGTTCAAAGGCCCTACACTCAACAATATCAAGTGCTGGGGAGCTTCCTGGAGGTTGGCCATATGTGGCCACAGTAGCACAGAGCTTCAGACAGTGCAATCTGCCCTGCGAGGCTGGTCAGCAGGCTGCCACGTGACATTTTGCAGAAGTGAAAGAGCTAGTGAGACTCTTAAGATGTCCAGCCAATTTTCAGATGATTACTTGCTGTCTCATCATATATATTTCTCAAAGCTAGATTATTTTTCATTTTTAACAAAATAGTCATTTTATGGTTACCACTTCTGAAAGTTTGGAACAATAACACTAGACCAATTTTGTAAGCACCTTTTTATAAAATCAATAACCAGTGCATGGCTTTTCTCACAAGACTACTCTGACAGTGGGTTGTAAATGATAGCAGTATGTTTGAAAAAAAAGGTCATATTTAGTAAAATGATTCTTTAAAATCTTATGTATTTGGTGTAGGGTCTCACTATGCAGCTTGGACTCACAGTGATCTTCCTGTTTCAGTCTCCCCAGTGCTGGGATTTTAGGCATACTCTACCATGCCTGGTCTTGGTGGCCAGCTCAGTGCACTCAGGGCAGGGCCAGCATGGCATATGGTGCCAGGGATCAAGCCTCGGTCTTAGGCAGATGCTTAGACCAGGTGATTTAGACTAAAGTGATTTAGTCTTACTCTATGCTCTTTCTGATGTGAAGGGCTATTTGAGAGAAGACTGAAAGTAGTAAGGGACATGTCTGTGAATTTAATGATACTGAGTGAAAACAACTGGACTCTGAGAGGTAAAAATTTATGTCTCATGATGATAGAATTTTATCACAGCATTTAAATCCTTCCTATACCCACCGCTTATGTTGAGGACTCTACTATGGCTCCCTGAACACAGCTATGTGTGCACTATTACAGACATGAAAAAGCATCCTATCTGGGGTACTCATAGAGAACATTATACAATATCTATGGAAAATCCATATGAGAATTGAAAAAGCTCTTGAGACAGTAGTCACCTTCTATGGCTCTCATGTACTGTTTTTCTTGCCTCAACCCGATTGGGAGAAGATTTTTTTTTTTTTTTTTAGTCTAGCACAGGAAAACAGATCAACTAAATGGGTAAATCAGTAATAACCTGTCTAAAAATTAAACAAAGTCCTCCTATGAATGCACTTATAATAGCCAATACAATTCTGGGAAGAATGTTTAGTAACATTTTAGTGACTGAAATGTTATTTTTACAACTCAGGACAGTGATTGTGTTGACTACTATTTGTGGAATGAAGCAATGGAGAAAAGTTTATTTTAATGAAAGAAAGTTTCTGTGTAGCTTTAGGTCCCTGGAGGTCTCCATCTCCAGATTTTGCTCAGCTGTCACACATGTAATTCAGGAGTCAGGTTGGCCAGCATTCACTCTTTAGGGATGTGGATGGTTAAACTTAACATTGGTGAAACAATAACGGCAGGTGGGGTTCTTTGCTTTCTAACTCAGGCCCACAGACTAGGCTCCCAGAAGAAGCCAGAGCCTACTGGCACCACATTGTGAAGCTGTCACGCAAAACAGCTTTGGCATCTTACTCCCACTGATCTCTTGCCCTTTCTCGTTTCCCACCTGGCTCAGTTCTTCTGCCAAAGCCCACCTGAAGGCCCCCGCCATTACACCTTTATCACCAACTTTTGTTCTCAGACATAATTTCATTTTCAGAAGACCTGTGTTCATTATTAGAAGCATGCATTTGACCTTTGGGTATGCTCTTGATTGTCATTTGTTTGCACTATCATACTAATTGGAACTGTGAAACAAAATCAGTTTTCCTTACAAAGCGCTTTGGAAAATCAAGTAGAAAAAAAATGTTTAAAAACACCTTATTAAATAGTTCACCTTAAAAACTGCTCCGTAGTATATTTTTCTGACATATGAGAATTTTTGTTTCATGAAATTTTGCTTCATGATTAAAAGATGGGAAATTATACCACTTACAATCAGGTGTTGTTTGATTAGACTGCAATAATCATTAAATAATACAAATCATACCTTCATAACTAGGTAGTTCTTTATTGACATGACCTACATCTTTGATTTGACATTTAATAGAATTTAGAAGGGCAAGAGAGTTTTGTTTTATATATTACAATGTCATGTAGTTTATTTTCTTTTTTTAAAATAATTTAATTGATACATTTTAGATCTACGTAATGATCAAGTTCATCATGGGTAATGTACGTGATGAATCTTGAGTCTTCTCTTTTTCCCATTCCCCTCTCCTCTCTCCATCCCTAACCTCCTTATTTACATTTGTTTTCATTTTCTTTCTTTTCTATTTTTCTTTTCCCCTTTTCTCTTCTCACTCCCCTAGTTCTTCCCATCTGAACATTTTCTTCCTATTTCACAGTATCTAGCATACATTTTGATCCTTATTTACATTTTCCATTTCTCACATGAGAGAAACCTGTGATATTTGAACATGTGTGTCTGATTTACTTCACTTAAGAGTATGATCTTGGGCCAGCCAGATAGCTCAGTAGACTAATGCACCTGCTTAGACAGAGTGCAGGGACCAGGGTTCGGTCACCAGCAACACAAGCAATGCCAGCCCTGTCCCTGGGGCACGCTGAGATGGCGACTGAGCCTGGGCGTGGTGGTGTGCACCTGTAATCCCAGCATTTGGGAGACTGGAAACAGGAGGATCACTGAGAGTCTGCTCTACATAGTGAGACCCTGTATATATACTATATTACATATAGTATATATATATATATATATATATATATATATATATATATATTCTCAAGATCTATCAATTTAGCTAGAAATCTTTCATATTTATACTTCTTTATGGAAGAGTAGTACTTCACTGTATTAAGAAAAACCTCATTTTCTTTATTCATTGATTGGTGGGCATTTGAACTGTTTTCAAGATTTAGCTGTTACAAAACATGCTGCTATAAACATATATACTTAGAACTCTGTGGTATAGTGCTTTTAATTTTGGGGGGTAGTTACCAAGAAGGGGAATAGCTGGGTCGAATGGAAGCTCTAGTTTTAGTGTTCTGAAGAATCTCCACACTGAATTCCACAGTGGAAGCACCAGTTGTGCAACAATTATACAACAAATGTTGCATAATTTCAAGTCAAGGGTAATGATACCCCTTGCTTTGCCTTTGTTGCCTAGAATTGCTTTTGGTGTGCTAGATCTTTTATGGTTCCAAATACATTTTAGGATTGCTTTCTCTAGTTCTACGCAGTATGTTATTTGAACTTTTGGTTAGGAATGTGTAACAATTTTAGGAATATAGTAAATTTCACTATATTGGCACTTTTACCCAAGAATAACAGCTGCATTTCCATTTTCTGATATCCTCTTCGATGTCCTTTTTCAGAGTACTGAAGTTTTCAATATAAAGTTCCTTTACCTCATTACATTGCTTTTTTAGTATTTCATTTTTTTTTATGTTATCATCAAAGCTACTGTTTCTCTAATGTGTCTCTCTGAGGTTTTTGGGGTTTTTTTGCTATTGATTTTTGACTATTGACTTTGTATCCAGTTACACTACTGAATTTGGTTATTAAAGCTAGAAGTGGAGTTTTTGGTGGAGTTTCTGGGGGTGTTCTATGTAAAGTACCTTGTCATCTGAAAGTAATGATAATTTTGCTTCTTGTCCTATCATTATTCTTTTATCTTTTTTTTTCCTTTTCTCCAATTGCTCTGACTAATGTAACAGAACTATATTGAATAAGAATGCCAATGGTGGACAACTTTGTCTTAGCTTCTGCTTTTAGAGTAAAAGTTTGCTGTTTTTAACTATTTAATATAATGTTGTCTATCAGTTTGTCACAGATGGCTTTTGTCAGGTTGAGATAAAGACTATATTTGGACTTTTGTATGATTTTTTTTGTCATGAATGGGTGTTGGATTTTTGTCAAATATTTTTTTCTGTGACTATTGATTATTTGTTTTGTTTTCTGATGCAAGGTCTTGCTGTGAAATTCAGACTGGTCTTGAACTCACTATGGTGTCCTTTCAGTGATCCTCCTGCCTCAGCCTCCTAAGTGCTGAGATTACAGGCGTCACAGGTATGGCATCATGCCTGGCTTTTATGTTTCTATTGAGATGATCTTATGGCTTTTGTCTTTGATTCTGCATATGATGCATTCTACTTACTGATTTGTGTTTGTTGAACCATCTCTGCATCCCTGGGATGATTATTATGTGTATAATCTTCTTGATGACTTATTGCATTCCATTTGCCAGTGTATTATTGAGGATTTTTGTGTGTATGTTCATTGGAAAGGTTGGCTTGCAGTTCTCTTTTCGTGAAACCCTTCTCTGGTTTTGGTATCAGGATATGTGTGATTCCAGGATAACTTTGTGAGTATTGCTCTCAATTTTATTGAAGAGTTTGAGGTGTAGTGAAATTATATGTTTTCTAAATTTCTTATAACTTTCAACATTGAATCCATCAGCAATGAATCTGAGCTTTTCTTTGTCAGCAGGTTTTTAGTTACATTTTCATTTCATTGACTAATACTAGGTTATTTCAAAGTTTTATACCTTCTTGATTTAATTTTGGTAATTCATGTGTATATAGGAACCTGTATGTTTCTTCTGTGTTTTCCATCTTACTTGAGTACAGGTCTTGAAATAGGTGTTGATGATCTGGATTTTTGCAGGATCTGTTATGACTATTTCATTCTTAATTGCATGGATTTAAATCTTTCCTTTCCTGCTTTTGGATTTCTCAATTTTATTTAATATATCAGAGGACCAACTCATTGATTCATGAATTCTTTGTCTTGTATTTTTTTTAGTCTCCACTGTATTAAATTCTGTTTTGGTATTTATCATTTTCTCCCTAATACAAGGTTTGGGTTTGACGACTCCTCCTCCTCCTTCTTTCTTTCTTTTTTTGCTACAGGGTCTCACTTCATATCTCAGATTCCTAGTGATTATCCTGATTTTAACCTACCAAGCACTGGGATTATAGGCATGTACCACCACACCAGGCCTCAGTGGTCAGCTCAGTATAGCAGGCTCTGGGGACTGGGGTTGAACCCCAGTCCCTGCACTTGCCTAATGACTTGTTCTTCTTTTTCTAGAAGTTTGATATTTAATATTATGTTGTTTATTTGAACTTATTATTTTCCTGGTGTGAGAATTGTCCACTATAAATTTCCTTTATAGGCTTGCTTTCATTGCATCTCAAGCAACATTATGGGATGTTGTTTTGATATTTTCATTTAACTTTAGAAACTGTTCAATTTGTTCTTTAATTTCATCTGCAATGATTGATTGTTCAGGAGGGTGCAATTTAATTTCCATGTTCTTATGGTTTCTGTTGGTATTGATTTACAGTTTCATTGAACTATGGTTTGATAAAATATATGGAACAATTTCAATTCATTTGAATTTACTTAAGCATGTTCTATGAGGTAGTATGTGGTCTAATTTGGAGAATGTTCCATGCACATCTGAGAAGAATGTGTATTCTGATATTGTGGAGTGTGCTAATCTCTTGGATACACCTATACTTGGGGCGTGTATATTTATGCCTGTTACCTCTTCTTCTTGGACTTTTTTCCTTGACAAGTATGTAGTGACCTTATTTATTTCTCTTAATCAGTGTTGGCTTGAAGTTCACTTTGTCAGCAAATGGACTAGGTACCCATGCTTTATTTTTGGGTTGCCATCACATGAAGTATTGCTCTCCATTCTTTGGCTTTTAAAAATCATTTTAATGATAAAATAAAATAGCTCTGAAACAGTTTCAAAAAAGGTTAGTAAGACAGTTACAATAATTAATAAATTGCATATTGTTTTCATAGTGGTTAGAGGAGAAGATGTGGACGTGATATTTTGTCTAAATATTGGTACAAACTTCTTCTCATTGAACTAAGAGAAAGTAGCTGTATATCTATCCTATTTTGTATACATACTTTGTGCAAAATATTCTCTCTGTTTCTTTTGATTAGTAAATTGAAATCATTTACATTGATAGTTGTAACTGATTTGTATTGACTTATCCTTGTGATTCTATTTTCCTATTGTTGATTCTCTGTCTTTTTCCTCTGATTAATTGCTAAACTTGTGGAGGGGATTCTTTCTACATGGTGTTCATGAAATTGTAGTCTTCCTCATCTCATTCTAGAATATCCTGCAGAACATCTTGGAATGCTGGTTTGGTGTTCATGAATTTCTTCATTGACATGAAAGTATCTTATTTCCCCATTCTTTCTGAAAGATAGTTTTGTGACACATGTATCTTTGTTGGTGGTTGTTCTCTTTTAGGATTTTAAATACTTCACTAAAGGTTCTCATTTCAGGGTTTGTGTTGAAAAAATTTGCTGTGATTCTGATGGTCTTTCCTTTATAAGTGATTTATTACAGTTCTCTAACAGCTTTTAATATTCAATTCTTGTACTGAATTTGTAGACTATTGTATACCTTGATGTAAGTGTATTTATGCCTAATATGTTTCACTTAACTGTAGGTAGAATTGTTTTTCCATGGTTGGGAAGTGTTCTGCCATTACTTCTGTGAACATTGTGTGTGTGTGTGTGTGTGTGTGTGTGTGTGTGTGTGTGTGTTACCAGGGATCAAACTCAGGACCTTGTGCTTGCCAGGCAGGCATTTGTGTCACTGGGCTATCTCTCAGCCCCCTGTTTTTTGTGTCGTTTGTGCAGCGTCTTGCCTTTTTATTGACTCTAATCAATTTTTTTCTTGAGACAAGGACTTACTATGTACTCCAAGCTGGCCTTGAACTCACTGTATAGTCCAGGCTGGCCTTGAATTTGCAGCAAGCTTCCTGCTTCAGCTTCTCAAGTGCTGAAGTTGTAGGCCATGTGTGTGCCACCATATCCAACCTCAAACAATCTTATGTTGTTCTTTGGATTGATTTATCATTATCCCTTTCTATCTTTAAGAAATTTTGCTTTTTGTGAACATTAATTGCAATCCTGTCTTCTAGATCTGATATTCTGTCCTCATATTGGTTCATTCTTCTATGTATACTCCAATGGAATTTTTCATCTCCTGGATATTTGTTTGAATTTGTTTCAAGGTTTCTTTTCTTTCCTATGTTGGGCTTTTATGGTTTCTATCATTTTCCTAAGCTCTTCTATTATTTTATCTGTGTTTACTCAGGATTCACTGAGAAAACCCTTCCTTGTAGTTTTCATCTCTTTTTATGAGAGATTATATCTGATCTGATTTTCTCTATGGTTTCATTGATCTATTTTGTTACCTAGGCTGCAACCATTTCATAGCATTCAGATGCATGGTTTCTGACTTTTTCTACCTGTAGTCCTCTGGGTTTTCCCTGGGTAGGCTGGAGGTCTAGGTTTGCATTTTCTTCTACATCTTATCATTTTCTATTTAAAAAGGTTTTTTTTTTTTCTGTTTTAATGTTTATAAATTGGATCTGGTAGATAGCTTTACCACTAATGTTGGGGCCTCACTTGAAAATGGGTATTCCTCACAGATATCTTCTAGATGTAGCTGTCGCTTGGCCTTTGAGTCTGCCCCAATATCCTGCCTTCCTGATTTACTAGGAATGAGAAGCTGTTACCTGTTCTGCCAAGAGCTTGGTACCTCAGGACTTGACAAGAGAGAACAGATGATTATAACAAGTATCACTTCCTGGCTAAAGTAGTACAATTAGCAATACCAATAGCATCAATCACAGCCTAGGGACTGACAAACTGGTAAATATTGATTTGGTACCATTAACTATAAAGTGAGAACTATGGTTATGTAACAAAATCCAACATAAATAAGACACTTGTATGCAGTGAATTTTCCCTAGGTAAAAACTGATTTCACCGTGTGTGTGTGTGTGTGTGTGTGTGTGTGTGTGTGTGTGTGTGTGTTGACCTTAAAGGGATAAGCAGGAAAATAGAGAAATAAATGAAGAGAATACTCTTAGAAGCATGGCTAATGGACAAATGAAGATCACAGAAATTTTGGGAAACCGGAGAAGACAACATGAGAGAAATAATGAAGAGAAAGTTAAAGGGTATCAATTGAATCAGAGAAATTAGAAAGAATATTCACTCAAAAAAATTAAAAAGACAATGGAGGAAAGACAGAAAGAAATGATAAACACAACAAAACTGACAACAAAAATAAAAACTAAAAAGAAAAAGGTAGAATAAATTACAAAAAAAAAAAAAAACCAAGGCAACACACAATGAAATTCCTTTGGTGTCCACAGTTCTAAGGTGGTATCTAAATCATCGACCAAATCTGTGCTGGGTAACCTCTCCAAGCCTGAAGTAGGGTAAGTGCTGAATGTAGGCTGCTCTTGGCCTCTGGGTATGGGCACTGGGGACAGAGTTTTCAGCCAGCAACTCCCCAGATGTCCTAAAGCAGCTCACCTGTGTCTCCTTACTTCTATATCTCCATATCACTTGCCCAAATGCTATAGTATTCTGAGACGAAGATAGCCCAAGACTGACTTGAGTTTCATGTTCAGTTGGCCCTTCTGGCCCTTGCACAGCCTCCTTTGTTCCCTTCTGTTGGCCCGTCTCTCTCTTCACTCATGCCACTGGGAGCAGTGCCACAGTCTGACTCACTAGGTTAGCCAATGTCTTCACCTTGCTATTTCTACAGGACCCAGTAATCTGCTATAGTGTGCAACATTTACTGCTCTGCTTCACTGGCATATTTATCCTTGGGAAGTTCTGGGCTCACTTACTTTCCATGTATCCCTGTAAGTTCTATTCTTGACTCATACTTGTGTTAGGCTCAGGAATCTAATACTTCTGGTTGCCAATTCAGTAGATACTTTTTATCCTCTTCTAGTCTTAAAAAAAAAAAAGTGGAAAACCATCAGGGAGGGAGCAGCTTCCTGGTCACTTGGATCTGTGTGTACCAGCAAAATTTGCTGCCAGGCTGCGATATCCTGTCCAAAAGAAGCAGGGGCCATATATCCCAAGTCTGTCCTGTGTGGCACGAGTTTTGCCATGCTTTTGTGGTACATCAGCTTTTTAAGAGCTTCATGGGGTGGTGATTCCTGTGCCACATCCAAGCAGAGGTCTTACAGGCAGCCCTTTCTTCCAGTTACCTGTGATTCATTTTCTCTGAGTTATCTCCAGCATGGCTTCTCTTCTATTCAGCCATGCTGAGTTTCCTTGTGTAGCCTATCTTTTGACAGGAAAGACATGAGAAAAATGCTGCCTAAATTAGAATAAATAAAGCTACTTATGTAGAAATAGATGTAAATCCTCATTTTACTTTTAAGGAAACAGGACAAATAACTTGACTCCCATGGTCATATATTGAAATTCAAAATTTGGCATTTTGATCCTAGAGTTCACAACTCACTTTGTTGCAACAATCTTTTATATCATCCAGGAAAGAAACAAGGAGCTGAGCAAGGTTTTAGTCCATTAAATTTGAATGCCATTTATTGGATAAGATTGACGGTTTACACTTTCGCTTGTTGTATTTAAAATGTAGATAATATCCCTATCATCACGCACACACATATACACACACAAAATTTCAAGGTCATATAATCAACATAGGCATTTTCTTTATTTGGTGCACTGTGTTGGGTAAAACTACACAAACAAGAGGACTGTTTTTGTCCTACCCTGGACCAAGAAGTTCAGTCTGAGAAGTCAGGAAAGGGTCAGATAAGTAGTGAATGTAATGATGTAAATGCTATAAGAAGAAAGATTAAGATTCCAGGAAATAGGCACTTGAAGTAGATATTTGAAGAATGAAGAGGCCATGGACAAGCCAAAACAAGCCAGGAGTTGAGTGGGGTAGAGTGAGACAAAATAATTTAAGCAGAAGGTACATGGACAAGGTTAAGTTTGGTGGAAGACTGGATTGACTAAGGTGAATGAAAGGTTCTGTGTGGCTAAAGTGAAGGTGGACAGCATGGGTAAGATGCCTGGACATGGTCCATGCATTGAGCCATCTTAAAGGTATGGTTCAGAATCACAGACATGATCATAAAGGCAATGAAGTGGGAGCAAATTTCTGAACCAAAATGAGTAGTGACTAGTTTCCTAATTGTAGATTACCTACATGAGCATATAGAAATGTTGGATCTTGTAGAATGTGCATTTCAAGTGCCTCTGGTGAAATAAGTGTGGGATAGAAAATATTTTATTACTTCAACATGGCTTTATAGTTTATACTAATGTAAAATATACTTAAATTTGTATTTAAATATAATATAAGGCTTACTTAACTTTATCCAGGCAAACTTTTGTTAAATTCATTTACAATATTTTTAATCACTCCAAATACTTCTAAATATCTCTCAGACGATCTGTGCTAGTTTCTAATAATGGAATAAACTAAGAACAGCTGTATACTTATTGATATAAACACAACTTATTCAAACAGCATTCAGACAATTCGAAAGACTTGAGAAATTATAATTATTGAATGTTTATTTTATCAGGTTCTTTAAATTTTGTAAATTTCTTTCAACTGTTTTAATATGTTTTAAAATTTAAAAATGTATTTTAATGTGGTCTTGCATAATGATCCATCAAAGTAAAAATATTGCCTTATAATTTTCTTCAGTTATCTCTTCTAAGGCTATCCTTTAAGTTTCCTGTATTGTGTGAACTGACTTGCCTGTGGCCACAAAGGCTGGTGCTGTCACACGTGTTCCACAAGCTGCTGATGCTCCTGGTCCTCAATGCAAATGCCTGGACCAGGCAATCAGACTATATGGTGAGATCACACAGACAGCTTAATTGTCGGACTGGAACTAAGATGATGGATATCATCATCTTAGGTCAATTTCCTAAAGTTCTGCACTTCTTGTAACTTACAATGTTCTGCATTTTAATTTTGACTTCTTCAGAGGAAGTTACCTTTCAGTTAAACTAAGATAGTACCTATGCACCTGGGTGTCACAGAGCATTTGGAGTGTGTCTTTCCTTTACCACAACCCCTACCTATCATATCTGATCTCTATAAGTCCTCAGCTGAGATTCTTCTTCTCCTCAAATCTTTCTCAGATGTGGTGGGTCCTGCCGTCAACTCTCAGATTCCAGTGCTGCTTCTACTTAATATTAGCTATCACCTTCAATTCTAACTTTACTCATGTTATTATTTGGTGACTGATGGTTCTTTCAGGAAAAGATAAGTGAGTGTAAGACTTATTTGGTGTTCATGTTCACTACTGTACAGTAGCATTTAGTACACAAATATAAGACAAAAACATAATTAAAGAATACTAAAACAAGGTCCAGGTAGATGGCTCAGTAGAATAAGCACTTCCCTGGCAAGCTCAAGGGTGTAAGTTCAATCTCCAGTTCCTCAAAAAAACAAAAACAAACAAACAAAAAAAAGACAAAAAAAAAAAAAAAAAAAAAAAAAAAAAAAAAAAAAAAAAAAAAAAAAAAAAAAAAAAAAAAAAAAAAAAAAAAAAAAAAAAAAAAAAAAAAAAAAAAAAAAAAAAAAAAAAAAAAAAAAAAAAAAAAAAAAAAAAAAAAACACCAGAAGTTCATAAATTAAGAGTGAAAATTGTGAGACTCTTCAAATATCAGGAATGCCCTAGTCTCATTTCTAGAATTTAGACTATTTTCAACTCAAAATGATAGAGAAATACTATTGCACTGATAACATTGTGAAGAAAAATGGTCGAGGAGGTACACTGGAATCTCAGCACTCAAGAGGCTGATGCAGGAGGATCAACATGAGTTTGAGGCCTACCTGGGCTACACAAGCGAGATCAGTGTCACCCTGCATTATGTAGTAAGACCCTGTCTCAAAAGAAGCCAAAAAAATAATTGTGAAGAGATAAATGCTATTTCACTGATTCAGCTATTCCATTAATAGCTAAAGAATAGCTATTAAGGAATAGCTACTATAATTGAATAATCTTCTTTTGCTTAGACTTTCATTCCCCACACCTAGATTCCAGATAGCACTCTCTGCAAGTGTGATGTAATTCTTCATGTTGGCATTTATACACCTCAAATAGTTTTTGTATCATGTCTTCTATTCATTAGCACTTAACTACTCTCAACACAGTTTGTTCTTTAGTGTGTTCCATAAATCACTCTCTAGATGCTGTATTATTTCTGGGACCTTTCCAACTTCTTCCAATTCATCAATCCTTTTGTGGCACTGAAGCATAAAACCAAAGACAGTGCTTCATTTGTTTAGAATCCAGCAAGGAAGGAAGGTGTGGCGCTTCACACCTATAATCCCAGTATTCTGCAAGACTCAAAGAGCAGGACTGCAAGGTCAAAGAAAGCCTGGAGACCCTGTCTTAAAAACCAAACCCACAAAAATAAAATAAAGAATGAAAACCCTGAAGAACCCTGGGAGTCAGGGTTTGTCTAGGTTAGGTGGCAGCTAGTCAGGTCGCACACTATACGTAGAAAAAAACCTCAAGAAATCAACCTTTCAAAATATTTGTACTTTCTGCCTCAAAACATTAATATTTCTGCTTTTGTTATCCTTGTGGATATGCCACATAGGTAGTAAACTCAAGACTGAATTCACCATGGAGTAATTTACATGGAGAAGAATTTGGTAGTAGTGTTGCAGTAGTGAGTGTTCGATCTGAACAATAAGTTTACAGCCTCTCATTCTTGTCATCTCTCTGCCCTACTCTCCAGATACCCTTGTCCTTTGTGAGTTTCTCTTTCCCCTGGATTTCTTCCATGAGCTGGGTTGGGGAGAGGATAAACAAGAAAATGATTTGGCCAGCTAAATGTATATGGCAGACAGCATATTCAAGGTTACCACATTTGATGCCCAATTTAACCTTCAGACTGTAAATCAAACTTTGGCTCTATTGAGGGAGAAATTAGCCTTATAAGGGCAAGTTGCATGTTTATCATAACACTTTAGCACAGGGTTATGAAGATGGTTCTGATCACACGCCATTCTCAAATGAGGATAAGCTTAGCTGTTGCATATTATGATGGATAGAAAAATGGTGGGAGAACACATGAGAGGGATAGATCACAGGATGAGAAAGGAAGCCAGAAAGAAGAAGGGACCAGTCTTTCTCTTTTATATAATCCAGTCTCATAGAAACTAACTAGGGTCCCTAATCCCTTCAAAAGACAACCTCCCCAGTGATCTGGTATGCTATAAGGTCTCCATTTAAAGCTTTCACCACCTGAACAAATACCACCATACTGAGGACCAACACATGAACTCTTGGAGGACAAACCAAACTGTCCTGATCTGTGAGCACAAGAATAAAATGCACAGAAAACAAGGAAAGCAGAAGCTACAGGACTAGTCATGGGGAAGAAAGAATACTTCCCTTAAATGATAATTTTATAGAGGCCAGAATTTTGGCCTGGTTGAGAACTAAAAAGGGAGAGTGAAGGTAATTTTAAAAATTTAATTTGTGGTAAATATGTCCCAAGTCAAAGTGAGTAATAACATTAAATTTGCAATTATTTCCTTGCTTGCATTGATTCACTCACTCATTAGTTCATTACTTTTTCATCTGCTACACTGATGTCAGGTGAATTCAATTTCATACCAGCATTAAGCAGCTTTACTCTTTTTCCACATCTTGTCTGAAAATCTCCCTGTGAATAGTTGCATTTTTGCTCTGTGAGTGAAATGCCCAGTGTCATGGTTCTTCAGATCACATAGCTAATTAAAAGTACTCTGGCCATGTTTGAGCCTAATAACAATCTCATTTTCATAATTGAAATAGCCAGTCTGCTGTAATTATAAAAAACTACATTTGATCCAAGATTGGATTTTTTCTGGCTTATAGCCCTGGCCTTTAGTTTTCCTGTCACCCTACCACATTCTTTAGAGGCCACCCCTGGATTCCTCAGGGGTTAGAGTGGGAGAGGGCAAAGGAAGAAAAGTTTTATTGCTAAGCTAGTTGGACATATGAGTTCCATATTGATGCCCCTCAGAGTCAATCAAGTAGATTGCCAAGCTTGACTCTTCTCACATGAAGGCAAATTGTTCTGTTTCTTGATTCTAGGCATCTGGTGGCCTAAGCCGTCTAGGACTCCAACAGTTCCTATGGTGATTTTCTGTATGAAATATGCATGCAGGTGAGGACCAACAGATCTGTGCCGACAATCTTCAGTGAGAACAGTTTCCTCCCAAAGCCTCCCTTACTCAATCTAGTGTCAGGCAGGACTAGGCCAAACCTTTTGCCTTTCTGTTCTCCATAAAATAATTACATATCACTGTCTTAGCCTTCAAAAGTCCAGAGAGCATAGACTCAGTTCTTTTACCCTTTCATGGTACTGGAGTCCTAAGGGGCCCCTTATCTGACTCAGACTGAGTGGGGAGAACAGCAAATTAGTCACTACCAATAAGAGACCTGACTTCCTTATCATTCTACTTTAACTCTTTTGAAATTATGAAGTGGTGACAGGACAAAGACAGACTTTTACCACTTTCTTTGCTAATCCACTGAGGTCTTCTAGTATCTTGGTTTGGAGTTGGTACATGGGTGTAGAAACTTGGCACCCCATGTCGTGATCTTGATAGGAATCTTAGCAAAAACTTGCTACAACAGTTGCTTGTTTCTTGTGAAATTTAGTTAACAGAGATAGCTAGTCAGTGTAGTGAATGTCCACTTTGGTATTAAATGTTTTGGATTAAAAACCAAACCAAAGCATTGAGTGGTCTCAAGGGGCTGAGATGAAGCTACAGTCCCCTCATCTCCCCACCTCTGTTCATGTGTTCTTTGTCCTTAGCTATGAGGCCAGGAAGGGATAAAAGCAAGGCTGAGGACTCTTAGGGCCCAGTTATAGTCTAATGTGCCTTTTTTAAGGTGGAGATCACAAATAAGAGGTTTTCATCCCCAACCAGAGAGGATGGCAAGACTAATAGAAATTGAAAGACTGGGTCTAAGAAGTTTTCAAAAATATCTGACAGTTTGCAGAACATTGAGGGCAAGAAGAGATGTCAATGCGAAGCTCTGAGAACTAAGGAAAACCAACCAAAAATGGCTAAATTTAGAATAAATGGGCAGAGATGTAAAGAGCAACTGCCTGGAAATGATTATTGTTTTGGCTTACTTTACCTTCCAGCACAGAGGTTCGGCAAAGGTGAGGACCAGGGCAGTGCAGTCACACAGTGGAAGTAACCACAGGGCTGTATCCTGAAGAAGTAGCTCTGTGGGTTTAAGAGCACTCTTAGCTGTTTGGTGGCTGGTTAAAGCCAGTAAAGATGGGCCACAAGCCTTCCCCTGAATTGGAGGATAGTGTTTAGGAAAATTCAGAGGCTCAAATCCTACCAATGAGGGTTCTTTTTTTCTCTTGGATTAGTTGATTTAAATTCTTGTCTTCAGAACTCAGGTAAGTCATATCTTTTCTAGATTATGTGGTGTCTGTTTCCTCTAAACTCTTTGGAAGCTAGTAACAGCTTGTATCCCTGCATCATTAACTCTCCTTGGTGGACACACTCTATACTGACTTGCAGAAGCACTTGGACCTGAAGTAACTGGTTTGGTTCTTTCCCCTGAAGTTTGGCAGCTGCACCAAAGTCACTCAGATTGGCCAGTTAAGATTTTTCCCTCAAATCTGAGATCGATCAATAGACATGGCAGATGCTAAGCACTGTGTCTTCATTGTTGCAGGTGCCAATAGGATTCTGGTGCCCCAGTTTTCAGGACCTCTCCATCTCTTTACATTTTTTCCAGTCAATGTCTCAAAGGTTAGAGGTCCTAGAAAAACAATATTCAATATATAAGTATGTATAATTGGTATATATGGAAGAAAGAATCTGCCTATTGAAATGGTTGGGGAAGGGAAGGGGTTCTTTGTCTCTTCAGTTAAGGGTGTGATGATACCAAATCCCAGTAAGCAGTGCTGAGGAGCTTGCTGGAGAAGGAGGCTGGGAAGTGGACTGAGCCAGGCCAGGTGTGCTTTATGTTTTTGGTGTCCTCTCCCTCACCTACCTCCTTCAGTTGTCTATTTCCTTTTTATAGTGTCATAAAATGGGTTTGCAAGTCTATCTCCCACCATAAACTACAGAGGACATAAAAAGGAAGCATTTAAGTAGTTCACTCAAGAAATAACATCATTCTCTGATATTCAAGTTACATATTCACGTTTAATTACTTATAAATGCATAAATAAAATGTATAATTTTACTACAATTAAATTTATATGACATGGTCATATAGTCTAATAATTATGTCAATTTCAACTAAAATCAGTTTAATGTGTGAATTTAGTTTACTTAGTTTCATTTATTATGTTCAACCAAGAGATAATATGGCTTTAGTGCTTAGCAAGTAATTTTGATGTCAATGTCTTTATAAATCTGTTTTTAAAGTTCCACTACTAAAATCTGACTTATTTCCTGTATGCATGCATTTGTATACCTACTTGATTATGTATGTACATTTCCCATTTATATCAATCAAGAAACATAAAACTAAGTCCTCATATTTTATACAAGAGTGAAATAAAAACATGGGGACCAATTCCAGCAGCAAACATTTCATAATATAAATGGATCCTGGGAAACCTAGAGGAATGGGTCAAGCAATGGGCCATGACTCATCCACATGGCTGACACTGACAAAGGATCTATGGAGTGAGGTACAGGGGTACAGGATAAACCCTGAGGGGACTTGATTGACCTCATCAGATACAAAAGCTATATATTTTGTTATATAGGTCTTGCTTTATCTCAGTCTTAACCATCCAGCAGAAAATTATATATATGAGGTATATAAAAGAAAGCCATAATAATAAGCACAGCTGTAAATGGCTGTAGTCAGCAACTCTTCAGATAACCCACTATTATTGTGGACTGCTGGACTGTGTTTGATTATTTTGTTGAGTTCAGGCACGATAATAATTGAATGACAATGGAGTGCCCATTTTTGACAGGACTAAACAAAAAAAGGGGGGGGATACAAAGGAAGAGCCATTTTGTGTTTGTATGAACAGTACAGTAAGGATAAATATGTAGTACTTCTGTATAATTCTATGAGAAGCAAGATTTTTCACTAATAGTGTTTTGGACAGGATATTCTGTCAGCTTATTATACTATGGACAACCACTAGAAAGATAACAAGGCAGAAAGTATTAATTATTAAAACTGTACTATAATTCAGCTTTAAAAATAAGATAAGTATACAGCTACATTCTCTTAATTCATTGATTAGAGACATCTGCTCTAATGGTGTTTGTAAGTAGAATATCAAGAATGCACCTTGTACAACAGAAAACCATTATGAAAACAATATACAATACATTAATTATTGAATCTGTCCTGCTAATTTGATTTGAAACTGTCTCATTGTTATTTTTTCTTCAATAAAATAAAATATAAACTTGGGGCCGGGGATATGGCTCAGGGGAATAAGCGCTTCCCTGGCAAGCACAAGGGCCTGAGTTCAATCCCTGGTTCTGCCAAAAAAAAAAAAAAAAAAAAAAAAAAAAATAAACTTATGAGGATTGTATACCATTTTTTTCTAATGTGATAACCACTGGCTAAACATATCTATTTAAACAATATTTAAATTTATTAAGATTGAAAAATCATAAAACTGTTCCTTTATCAGATGAATCATACATCCAATGTTCAATAGCCACCTGCAGCTACTGGCACTCATACTGGAAAGACAGATAAATTTCCATCATTGCAGAGAGTAGGTACTGCTCTAGATCATAAAAATCGATGTCCTTCCCCTCCTGTGATTTGGTGATGTCCAGAAGATATTCAAGTTCTAAAGAAAATAGGATATATAGATATTTTTAGGATGGAACCTCTTGGAAAGTGATGGGACCTATTGTTTATCAACTGAATAAGTGATCAAAGCATCAAGGCTTGGGCAATTGTCTTCACCAGACAGACTTTCTGGTGCTAATTGGGATGTGTTCTTCAGAACATGTCATTCACACAGAGGTGTGAAAGAGGTGACAAAGAAGGAGCAAACAACTCCATCCAGAACACAAAGTCCTTCAGAGATGGCCCCTTAGGTATGTGAAAATGGCCCAATACTGTGATGTCTAGACAAGGTCTTCTTACTTGGTCATGGTGCATGGTGCTTTCAGCTTGATTAAAGGTTGAAAAAGAGAAAAAGGCTGACAAATGGCGGTGGGGTTAGAAACTATGATGAGATTGCACTGGTCTTTGCATTCTCTTGCGTGTTTTATTTAGTGTATCCATCCGGTGGAGAAACACCAGAAGTCCTCAGGCTATGGAGCGATGATGAAGACCACTATAAAGCTCCCCTGAGCATGACTTAAATGCATCAATGGGCTTCTCACGTTTACTTGTGATTCTGTCCAAAGCCTGGGCCACTTCCATGGAAATGGGCGACTGAACTCTTAGTAAGAAAACCTCTGTGAGTCACTAATCCCTATGGAGACCTATAATGGCAGGTAAAGCCTGAAAGCCTCAGACAAGATCACAGCTAAGGACTCTTGGATCCAACTTCAACTCGATAATTCTGCAGTCTCAGGTACCTCAAGCCTGACTGGATTCACTTAATAGCTTACTTAGAGAAGTTTTTGAGTGGCTCTGCCCTTCTTGAGTACTCCCCTCCATTCTTCTGATAGGTAAATAAATAAGGACAACCCAGAGAAAGTCTTGGTCTCAGCCTGGAAAAACACCAGGAATTCTGTGCGAGGGCTTTGATCCTCCTGGAGCCTCTGTTTCGCCCTCATGGTGTATACTCATTTGGGACTTGAAGACCTGATCAGTCCACAATAGCTGAGGGCTATTATCAACAGGTTGAGTAAACATGATTGACTTAAATTTATTTTTCCAAAAGATAACATTGGCAGTAATAGGAAGAAACTTAAGTTGGAGGTGGAGAAAAAACTACTGGATATTTTGTGTGTGTGACTGCTGTGCTCTGTCAGTCATAATACTTTATAGCTCAAAACAAAAGCAACTCATAAAAAACTCCTCATTTTCCCACATTAAAGGATAATGGCACTAAAAGGAAAGATTAATACTTTGTGAATTATATTCTCTTTTTAAATTCTTTTTTTTATTTTTGTGATACTGAGAATTGAACTCAGGACCCTGCACTTGCCAAGCAGGCACTTATTCTTCTGAGCTATCTCCCCAGCCCTTTGTCAAATACATTCTAGTGAAAAAACCTATTAATATTGTCTGGAAAATTCAGTTATAATTTACTAAACAAATAACAAAAGTTTTTTTTAGAACCAGGGATTAAACTCAAACCCTTGTGCTTGCCAAGGAAGCACTTATTCCACTGAGCCATCTCCCCAGCCCCTAACAAAAGTTTTTGAAAGCAATCAAAATCTATTCTTTGTGGATATACTTATAACGTTATTGACTTATTTTATAGGATTATAAAATTAAAGATTTAGAATAATATACAATTATCATAGAAGAAATAAAATGGAAAATAGATGAAACGCAAACATAAAAAGAGGTAAGAATGAATCAGACTCCCTCACTGGACCCTTATTTGGTTCATTTTACATTAAAAATGTTTTTTTAATGTATTTATACAGGGTCTATAGGGTCTCATTACACAGATCCAACTCATAGTGATCCTCTTGTTTGCAACCTTCCAAGCACTGGGATTACAGGTGTATACCACCAGTGCCCCCCGGGGGCAGGGCCAGCATGGCACTCACTGGATCAAACCATGGTCCCTGCATCTGCCTTAGCAGGCACTTTAAGCCACTGAGCTATCTTGCCTGGTTCATTTTGGAAAAAGAGACTGGACAAAAGTAGTGACTGGGTTTTCCCTCAATTTTCACAGACTATTAAGTTAGTCCCAAGTTAATTGTCAAAGTAAAAAGACACAATGGGAATAAATTCTGTCCTCATACAGCCTCAGTTTTTACTTGCCCTTTCTGAGCTGTAGCACTGCACCTATTCCTCACATGGCTCTAGTCACACAACTAAAAGAACTGAGCTTTTTATAATCAGTAAAATATGAGAGGTTATAATTTAAGGAGGACAGACCTAATACATACCCTGTCTGCCATTTACAGTTTCTGGAACTACAAAGTCAACCAATCTCAGGTTGAAGTTATTTTTTAAAACTTGTTTCTCTAAATTTTTATTTGTAAGAAGTATTTATGTAGCCTGTACATTATATCAGAAACTATAAGAAATCTAGAGATGACTTAAGCATATGGGAGGATATGCATAGGTTTCATGCAAATACTACATTTTATATAAGGGACTTGAGCACCCATGGATTCTGGTATCATTAGTAATCTGGATCCAATATCTTATACATAGCAAGGGCCAATCGTACTTTATTTAAGCCTAAAAAAATTTACTATGAAGCACAAGAAAGCATCAAAGAAATCGATCTGACATTCCTCCCCCTCAATAGTTTCATGGGAGTCACATTTTCAGAGAATTGAACTGGCTCCTCCAAAGCCTCCACTAATGATACTTCTCTCCCTCAGACCTACTGCGTGTAATTGCTTTGATCTACATGTCTTCCCAAAGCCTCTAGAGGTCATGGGTGGGGCCTTCTGGAGGTGGCTGGATATAGGGTATGTGATACTAGGAGTAAGAATGTGATCCTGGGATTAAGCATATGATCCTGAGATTAAGAAGGCCCAACCCGAGTGTGGAGAATAAGACCCAAAGGTGACTAATCCAGATGGGATGAAAGGAAGAGTCAGGCTGCTGCTACTACTGTTTCTGCTGCCATTGATGCTTGCTGCTTCTGCCTCCCCTACTTTAGCACAGACTGTTTTCCTCCTTGATGACCCTCTACCATATCCCTCCACTTGGAGCAAGCCAATAATGGACTGCAAGTTGTAGGGCAAATAAGCTTTTCCTCTTAACTCTGGATGTTTAACATCTTGTCTCAGCCATGGGAAAATAAAGAAAGGCCCTATCCTTGGTTTTCCTCCTGCAAAGCCCCCACAGACTTCAGTCTCTCTCTAATGAAAGCACAGAGCATTCATACTTCAGGGGAACTGCCAGATCATTCTATCCTATTGTAAGCATGTAATTACTTTTAATTCTATGCCTATTGAGTTTAAAGTCTAATAAGTTTTAAATTACTGTCCCAGAAAATCTTGAAGAACACACAAAGAAGGGACATCTACTCCTACTGTGCTATAATAAAATTGCTAACTGGGTAATTGGTGCTGGGCTTGTAACTTTATTAAGCAAAAGAAAATTAGACAAAAATGGCAAAAAAAATGTCTATTTTTGGGTATTTAAAAAGAAATGGGATAGAACTGTGGTTCCAGAGAGTGAAAAATACGTAGCATAAACCATGTTGTGGCCTCAGATTTTTACCTGGGAGCATTTTCTGAACTGAGATTCAGAGGAGCTCAGAAATGACATTAAATTGAGAAGATGGTAATAGGAATTCTGGGAGATGAAGTGCTTGGAATGCACAGAACAGAAAACCAGAGTCTGAAGACCTGTGTGCACAGAAAACTGCAGATGTCTGCGTAGTTTCCCCAAGACTGCTGCTGTAGAATGAGACGCATAGAAGGAAACTCCTTGATGGCAAGAAAGAACTGGGAAGCGGTAAGCTTCAGGGACAATTCCCCCATCTTTTCTTACACTCCTAGATTATGTAAAATCAGAGACACATAACGATTTGCTTTGGATTGCTTTTTGCACAGATATTTCTATATCAAAGAGTTGTGAAAGATAAGATTAATCTTCCTTCCTCAGAGTAAAAAAGAGGCATACTTATTGTCCACACTTTAAAAACCTTTAATTTGTTAAATGTATAGTTCTTTTTTTGTACCTCAGTGCACTGTATGTGTTGGTTAAGCCCAGTGTGAGTTAGAATCCAGGAAGAAAGAGCAAATGCTGATATTGTGGTTTCTGCTACTGTCATGAGTGATTGAATCCTTTGTCTCTGATCCAGGAAACTCATGTCTCCTGCCAATGTCCTAAAAGCTATAATAAGCTGACCTATTATCTTGCAGGAAGATATTTACTATACTTCACAAGTTTCAACAGTTTTGGCGATGAGTCCTGGATATTGATAGAAATGTAGCTTATAAATGAAAGATGAGTGCCTCAAGGCACCTAGTGGCATTAGACAAGTTTGTGGAAATTATTTGTACTGCTATGACAAAAATCCATAGACTAAGTGCTTATAAGTGATAAAGTTTATTTCTCCCAATATAGAGGTTATGAATATAAAATTAGAAGCCTGGCAAAATCTGACAAGGGCTTGCTTCCCATAGACTGCTTTTTACTCTAATCTGACATCTTGGAAGGACAGCTCTCTTTGTAGGCTTTTCATAAGGGCTCTTATGCCATTCATGAGGGTACAGCTTCTATGACTTAATGACTCTCAAAAAGCACTGCCACTTAATACCATCACCATAGCCATGAGGACATATATAATATATTATATTATATTATATTATATTATATTATATTATATTATATTATATTATATTATATTATATTATATTATATAAAAGATATATAATATCTTTTTGAGACAGAGTTTTGCTATGCAGTCCAGATTGGCCTTGAACTTACTTTGTAGCCCAGACTAACCTTGAACTCATAGTGATCTTCCTCTATCACCTGGGTGCTGGAATTGCAAGTGTGTACCACCACACATGCCCTAAACATATAATTTTTTACTAGATATACTAAAATAAAATTGCATTTTGAAGGTATCAGGTTTCTTTGGTTTTGAATTGTTTACATAAAACATATTTTTCTAAAAAGTATGGAGGTTTAAAAAAATTAAATACATACTTACACATGCATGCCTTGAGAGCATATTTTGCAAACTAACCACAGCCCGGCTGCCACACTCCAGAATGCATTACTTCATTTGCACCAATAAATTAGGGTAAAAGTTGTGTTTTCCGTGGGCTGTTCAGCCAATGACAAACTGCAATCAACTTGTGAAGGCAGCCCCTTCCTGAGAGTCATGGAACTCTTGCATACGGTACACTCTGACTTCAAGTCAACCCTTCAAGTAGCCTTGTTGGACTTTCAGTACACTTTCTGGAAATTCAAGATGTTTCTTTTTGCAACTTTCCCTCCTTTTTTGCCTTCAGAGAAGTCAGTGTGTATCATACCTAATGACTCTCCCAGCCTTCGCTGGCTCCCTATTCACCTTTTTCAGTATAATCACTAGAAATTTAAGTTTATCTTTATTTTGGAAGACATGAAGACACATGAGCCAATATCTTAATGCATTTTGTAACTCTCAAGGCCCGCTGATGACTCTCTTATGCTCTTACATTTCTCATTTAATTTACTTTATGTGCTTAGACCAATTCCTCCAACACAAATCAAAGTATTTTTGAGTTGCATTTCATCATAGTTTACATTCATTATATTTTCCATTTAAAGAAATAGGAATAGGCCGGGAAGATGGCTCAGTGGAATAAGCGCTTCCCTTGCAAGAGTAAAGCCCTGAGTTCAAACCCCGGTTCCGCAAAAAAAAAAAAAAAGAAAGAAATAGGAATAAACAATTAGGTATTTTTACACAGAAATTTAGAAATCTAACCATACACAGCATTGTAGCAGGACAGTTCTTTTTTGTGACATTCAGAAATGTGCTGAGTAGTTATTATATACTGTTTTCACTTTGTTTGGATTTTTCAATGTATTTTAGTAACAGGATCTACAGTGTCTGTGGGGTCTCAGTACACAGATCAGACTCATAGTGATCCTCCTGTTTTCAGCCTTCCAAGCTGGGATTACAGGTGTGCACCACCAGGCCCAGTGTCGGTAGCTGGCTCAGTGTGCCCTGGGAGTGGGACTGGCAAGGCACACCAGGGAGTGTCTTCAATTTGTGAATAAAAATATCAAGCTGCAGTTGTACAACGTGGACAGAACTGGGGGTCACTATATTAAGTAAAGTAATCCAAGAAAATACCGCATGAATTTCATATAGAAAATCTTAAAAGGTGATCTTATGAAGTTGATAATAAGACTGGCAATGTTAGAAGTTGTTGACTTGAGCCTTTTACAGCTTCAGTGTATTTTGGACTACTGGATTATAATGGAATATTTTGCTTAATTCACACATCTATAATATTTAAATGACAATGGAATACCCTTCTCTGACAAAACTAAACAAAAAGAACGAGATATATATGAACAACCATTTTGTATCTGTATACTCAAAATAGTTAGGATAGATACACAGTTACATATTCTTAATTCAATGAATAGAAAGATTTGTTCTAATAGTGTTTGTAGACAGGATATCATGTCTGGATCTTGTACAATGAATTACCACTAAGACAACAATATGCATTGTATTAATTATTGAAACTGTCCTAATAATGGGTTTTGATTCTGTCTCATTCCTATTTGTTTCTCAATAAAATTATTTAAAAAGTAAACTGATAATAAAATGCTGATTATACAAGCCAAACAGAATAGGAGGTGGGATGGAAGGCAAAAGATTGAATAATAGTAAGTTACAGTAAGTGAAAAGAAATTTTGGTATTCTAATATACTGAAGGTAACTATACAAAATGATATTGTACTCTGAATATTTAGTGTGCCATAAAATGTACAATATTTTATATTAATTTAAAAGAAATACTAAATTGTAGATATCAAGTGGAAGGTAATGACATCAACATACAGTATAAGTCTGACTGTACTCCATAAAAGGTTGCTTTTTAGTTTTTCAGAATATTGTATATTTTATTTTTATCTTTTTATTTTTAAAAGATAATAAAAAAATCCACATTAGAAATGATATAGAATTTTGCTACACAAAATTATAGGAATTCAATAATCATGGTCATATTGCGTATTGCTGTCTTCAAATTAGTTGTTCAGATAACCAGATATAACATGCAAAATTGGTCGAAAAATTAAAAGAAGAAAAAAATTTAAGCATTAACTTTTTTTCACTAGGCCAGTAGAAATCAGCAGAGGGAACAACAGTGACAGTGACAGAGACAAAGGCAGAGGATAATGGAATAAAGCAAGAGCATTTTTTTTTCTATATTTTAGGGAACCGTCTACAAGGTGTTCAGGGTCTCACTACCAGATCAGACTCACAGTGATCCACCTGTTTACAGCCTCCTAAGAGCTGGGATAACAGGTGTGCACCACGACGACCAGTCTCAATTGCTGGCTCAGCATGCCCCAGGGGCAGGGCCAGCAAGGCAGGCCTGGGATTGAACTTCCAGCCCCTGCACCTTCTTGCAGGCACTTTAATCCACTGAGCTATTTGGCTGGCCCTTAAATCAGGGCATTAATCAGGAACACCACCTTGTTTATAAAAGCAAGGATTTCTGATATTCTGAATGCATGGGTGATGACTTGAAGTAAGCATTGTTCCAGAGAGAGAATCTCAGATATGTTGTTTAAATTACTCAAAAGCATGACTAAGAACAAATGACTCTCAACAGTAGAGTAAGATTTCTGGCTAGAAAAACACTAAAGGTGAGCACTGAGTTAAAACCAAGCATTTGGGAAATGACAAAGTACACATATGTTTCTACATCACCAGCCACTAATGTGAGAAGGAAGTGCCATACCCTGCCAGGGGAGTTGGGTGGGGTGCTGCCGGAGTTGCCTTGGCCTTTTTCTAACTGATATTTGCCACACACACACAAAAATTCTGGCCGTGCCTCTCAGCCCATCACCACACACAATCCCACCTCTTTCTTAAGGATTAATCCCCATTTGAGCCACTGGTACTGATGAGTGAGTTATCCTACTCTTTGGTGAGTTGAGCAGAAGTTAGAACTGCAGCTCCAGGGAGAGCATGCCATCGCTTCCACGTCCTAGGCAGACATTTGATGTTTGTAGGAGGAGGATGGGGCTGAGTGTGTGCAGAGATCAGTCCTACTTTCTTGCAGCCCCGTGCCACTCCATACACATGGGTGCATTCACACACACACACACACACACACACACACACACACACACTTACTGGGGGTCTCCAGAATGTCCACTGTGCACACATGGCTCTGAGTGCTCTAGAGAAGTCTGAAAACAGTCACAAGGTAGAGTGATCTTTGCTCTGAGAATCAAAGCCTCTAATTTTTGCTCATGGGGACTTATCTGATGCATTTGCAGACTAATCTAGATCTAACTCACTTAGAAAAATCAATGTAAATATTAATAAGGAATATAACAGCCTTCTAGCTCCATACTTCTGTGCATAGCATATATTCATTGGGTGAGTGATCAATACAGAGATGTGGGCATAGCCTACTTCAGTGTCAGCAACCATAAAGATTCAAGATTCTAGTTCTTGTGTTACTATAATTGTTCTTCCTTCATTACCTCAAATGTTCTAATTATAAAGTCTACATCTCATAATTCAGAGACAAGTGTTATTTCAAATATTATATTGTATCTGATTCAGAAAAATAATGACAGCTAGCATTACTGAGCACTGTTACATGTCAGTAAAAGTGCTTATCAAATTCTGTGTATCATCTTGTTTCACTTACAAAAGTTTACCGGTGCTATTTTCATTCCTTTCATACTTGTGAGAAAAGTGACCTCTGGTGAAGTTGTATAATTGTTTATCTAGAGGGCTGGCCAAGTACCTCAACAGATTAAAGTACCTGCAAGCAGGGACCAGAGGTTCATCCCCTCGACCTTCCTTGTTAACCCCTTGAGACTGGGTGTGGTGGCGTGTGCCTGTTATCCCAGCTCTTGGGAGGCTGTAAACAGGCCTACGAATCTGAGACCCTGAACACCCTGTAGACCCTTCCCTAAAATACAAAAAACAAAATTGTTTATCTAGAAAGTTACATGAGGATTGCAAGGTAGTATGAAAAGTACAAAGAGGGATAACTCAACTCCATTTAAGGACAAAGCTCACACTCTTATATACTTCTTAAAATTTTTTTGTCTACTATCTGTTACTAGGTTAAAATACCATTCAAGATTAACAAAGGTATTCCAGGCTGTAATTTAATATATAGCATGTATATGATATTTGACACAGTTCACAAAAGGCATTTTGCTGAAAAAGAATTATTTTTTCAGATACTCAATTTATTTTTCTAATTAGTATAAATATTTCACAGATGGCATTCAAAATATAGTTAGCTCTTGCTATTGTGGTAGTTAGATTCTATACAGGAGAGGTGGATGCGAATTAGTGAATACTGAGCTATTGCTTCTTGAGAAAGACAAGTCAGTTTTCTTGTGAGTCTCGGGTCAACAGATTAACACATGATTTGGTTTTGTCTGTGTTTCTGTGTAAAACACTTTATGCAGTCTACATCATTCATTCTTCACTACTGAGTTCACAGCTGTCCTTACCTTAAGTTAGACCTAAACAAAGTTTATGTTTTCTCTATAAGATAGGTCACCACTTTTTTAGAAACAATAAATATCACTTCATGATGGAAGCCTTTTTAAACAGTGAAAGAACAAGAAAGACACAAAAATGGAAAAGTGTAATATTATATATACCTTGTAATAATATTCATATACAAGGTATATTGTTATAGCTTATATCTAGATGTCCCCTAAAAACTTCATTTAATGTTCAAAAACATTAAATCTGTGAGCAGAGAGGATCATCTGTATATGCAAGTCACTTGAAGGACGTCCTGGCAGTTAAATCTTGAGCAAAGAAAATGTTCCAGGTCACTGTCCAACAATGTATTTATAATACCATCTCTTATGTTTTTGGTGTACAGGCAAAAACCATATGGTCTGTGCTTGCCCTTGTGCTAAATTAGATGTGCAGTGTGGTATTTTCCAAAGTGCAAGCCTTGGGCCAGGGAGATGGCTCAGTAGAATAAGTGATTCCCTGGCAAGTGTAAGGGCTTGAGTTCAGTCACTGGTTCCGCCAAACAACAACAACAACAACAAAAATACCAAAGTGCAGGCCTCCTTCAATTTGTTTTCAACACCAGTAATTGCGTCCCTTTCTTTCTTTCCATGGCCATTGTTCTTCCACCACTGAACAACCCAGGAGTTCTGTCTTGCAGTTAGTAAGGAAACAAAACTCATGTCACACAGAAAAGGGGCTTCAAATACCACATAGTTAGGATACCAACAACTGTGAATGTATGCACACACTGCTCCAGCTTGTTGAACTTTTGGATTTGCTATCTATCTAGCCATTTCCTATCTATGTAGCCATTTCCTATTGTTATTTATTTATTTATTTATTTATTTATTTATTTATTTGAGAAATAATGGAAAGAAATAGTTTAATTATAATTGTGAAAAATCCTTTTAAAGAATGTCATTTCAGATGGAAATGACAGTTTTTATAGTGGCAGGTGGTTTTAAAAGTATGCAAACACACACACACCCCTTGGAGTGCCTTCATCAGCCTTATTTCTGACCTAAGTGAGCCTTGTTATTGTCTCTATTAATGTTTAAATTCTAGGCTGGAGCTGCATAGGAAGTTTATGCTGAGAGTGAGAACATTTAACCAGCAGGATAGTGGGTGGCAGATCTTGTGACATCACAGGTACCAAAAAGGAGGAAATCTGCCATTAGAAGACAATCAAAGATACAATGAAGTGACTGCCTTTTGTTGTGTTTCAGATTTAAATGTTACCACAAAGTCTCATATATTCAGAGGTGGGGCTTTTGAAAGTGGCTAGATCATGTGGCAACATATTAATCAACAGATCCACCTGAGTTCATAGCCAAATGTGCCGTTAGGAAGGGGAATCAAATTAGAAGATGCAGCTACTGAGGGCAGAGCTCCTGAGGGTAGAGGGTAGAGGGTACGTGTCTTACGCAGGCTCCGTCCTGCTCTCTGCTTCCTGGCTGCCCTGGGCTTTGCTGTTGGTCTCACCTTCTATGGTGCTCTTGCTGCCTTGGAGCAGACTGAAAGCTGGAACTGTGAGACAAGTAAACCTCTTTTTCACATTGCTCTCAGGCATTTTGTTCCAACAGTAAAACTGATTTATGTACTCTTTAATCTACCCCTGTTTTTACAGAGTCTGGATTTGATGATAATGTTGGCAATGTTCTTCAACTACTTTTCTGACCAAGTTTTATTTACTAATCCCAATGTGAAATAAAAACCAACCTCCAGGGTAAGAATTACCACTGGCTTTCCTTTCTCCCATCTTGTTTGGTGTGATTTGTACGGGAGAGCAAGGATTAATTTCTCCATGCTTTGGATGTCAGTGGTAGGGAGGCAAACCCACGTGACCATTTTGTTGTTTACAGCATTTAACTGCGGTAAAAAGTACACATAACATAAAACTGTCCATCTTAACAACTTAGCATGCATAGTTCAGTAGTGTTAAGTATATTCTCACTATTTTGTAATCAATATCCAGAAAATTTTCACCTGGCAAAACAAAACTATTGAACATTAACTGACCATTTCCTTTCTTCACAGAGAAGTTACTTCTTCTTCTTCCTCTTTTATTTGAAAGTAGTTAAAATCTATAAGGCCAAAGTATGACAAACATACCCCTGGAATGAAGTTCATTATTGTTCTGTTCTTAAACATAAGAACTAACTAATCTGGCCATGGCTGACGTGACCGAAGCCCCAGTCTTCTTTCTCTTAATCTCCACCTTATTCAGCCCTCTCTGGACATTTTTTTCTCTGCATCTAAATGGCCAAAGTGCCTAAAACCTCAAGTTCTTTACCGATATTGTTCCCTCTGTTTTGACTGTCATCTTTCCCTTATCTCTTAATAGTTCTCTGTTTCCCTTCAAATCTCTATTTAGATGATTCCCTGTGCCAGAGACCTTTTCTGATTATCCTCTGTCAATAGCGACTGATCCTCACAATCCTGTTCTGTCTCCCTCTTTGCTTGATACTTCTGTATCAGCCACTACCTCATTTATGTGATCAACTTTTAAAAATGTTGTCACCAGTTTTTTTCCACTAGAAAAAAAAACAAACCTTTATTAGGTCACTACTTTGCTTTGTTCAGTATTTTATCTACAGTACCCAAGAACTGTGTGGCAAATGAGAAACATTTTTAGACATATCACTTACTATGCGCCAGGATTTTCCTAAGTGGTCTGCAAATGTTAGCTTACTTCACCCTTACATAAATTCTAGGAGTTTAGATAATTGTCTTTATTTTACAAATCAGAAAACTGGAGATACAGAGATGTCAAGAAAGATGGAACCACAGAGCAAACTGAAACAATTGCTTTGGCAGAATCTGTGGTCTTAACTCTAGGTTCAGAGAAGAAACTTAATATCCCTTCAAATTATAAAATGAAAAGGGAAGAGGTTTCAAGTTTTCTCCTTTGCACTATTCAACATGTTTTTGCTTAATGACAATTAATAGTGTGAATTAGCATGAATTGTAGATCCCATAGGGCACTGGCCGAATGGCTTTCTACTGTCCTTTCCCTGCCCAGACAGAAAAGGCTTGGTGTATGGGATAGTATTTCTCTCCAGTCTAGTTTTGGCAGTGAAAATTATAATAGTACCTGCCTGACTAAATAGACTTAAATTCATTCCAAAACCTGGCAGGTCAGAACAAACTAATAGGCTTGTGGGAATACAACTTAACCATTTATATTTACTAGTCTTAAGTGCACATACCTTACCAAAAGAAGATACCCTGAAATTTCAATTTCTCATGATGTTATACACAGATGTCATCATTTAGAAGCAGCATGTTTCCCAGTAAATTCTCCTTATAGTTCAATTTTTCCTGCCATTCTTAGCATTCTATTTCTCTTCTTTGCCCTGTTTTGTGTCATTCACTGAATAGTTTGCTATACCATCTCAGAATTCCTCTAATGCACCATTTCAATGCATCCCTGGAAAGTGATCACTAATTTATTGCTGTCTTCTTCTAAGTGCTTAATGCATGCTTAATAAAAATCAAAAGCTGTGTGTTCCTCACTAATGTAAGACTATGCTGCTTCTGATATACATCTAGGTTAGGTTGTTGTCAGAGATTTCTTAAAAATCTTCTAGAAAACTATATTACCTCTTTTTTTATTTGTGTCATAGAAGATATCAGTGGTCACAAAGCAGGGAGGAGAGAAGACCATGTACTACACTTCCTCCTCTTCACCGGACTCTTAGCAAAGGGGCTAATGTTATACCCTTTAGCAAGGATATTCCTGATCAGGGCATCTCTGGAGAACTGGAGTTAGGATGATAAATGCATTTACAGTCAACAGGCCAATGCTATAAGCTCTCTCAGCCATTGGGCTTTACCTCCTACCAAAAAACACACTCATTTCTGGTAACAAAGGAATGTTTGTTATTTGCCCCACTGTCCATGCATCCTACACAGGATGCTTGACCTCTTGCCCTGTGTGTGTGTGAAGAGAACATTTTTCTACCAAAAGGGACCTTGTTAGGGATAGCTAAAGCTATCTGTCTTCACTAAGATGGGTAAGGCAATGATCCAGAGACTCTTCAGAAAGTTTTCAAAGCTAGCAGTTAATTGGAAGGATTCTCACCCTCACTATATATGCTGATACCTGTGAAATAAGAAACTGTACTGAAGATGGGAATTTGTAATAGTAGGGTCATGCTTTGAGTGCCTGTCATTCTGGTCCTCTGAAGACATGCTGCTTGTCATGACATGCCAGTTGCTGGTGTGCTGTCTCTTGGGTAGATGTTTGTTTAAAAAGAAGAGGGTGATGACTGAAGGCAGGAGACAGGAAAAGGGATGTTGTGGGACTGTCCTGCTACAATGCTGTATAAGGTTAGATTTTTAAAGTGTTGTGTAAAAGTATGTAATTATTTATTTCTATTTTTTCAAATATATTTTAAATTTTTTCCTTCATATTCTGCAGGGACTTAAAACATAACATAACTTGATGAAAAATACCTGTTCCATGTTATGCCTAAGATGTTTGATATTCAGACAGATAGTTAGGTTAAGCTCAGCAGCCTGGGTTGTAGGGTAATAAAAATAAGCTTCTCTTCCACAGGGTTAACAACCTGTGTGCAGACCAAAAATTAGAGAAAAAGGAGGGCTGGAAGGATAGCCAACAATTTGGCTCTAGCCTTCCAAGGTCGGTGAAGACTCAGGACATAGGATAACCTGGACTGTAACATCATGCAATTCAGTTGTGTCCCAAATTTTCTGATCAAGGAGATTATAGAGTCACAGAGGAAAGTGATTGATGATGTAGAGTGTGCCTAAGGAGAGTCACATGGAGAGAAAACATACTGTCAGACCTTCACAGAGAGCAAATTGGTCAAGCAATGGCTGTGATTCATCCACGTGACTGACACTGACAAAGGATCTACAGACTGCAGTACAGGGTTTCAGAATAAATCCTGAGGGATTTGACTGATCTCGTCAAGTACAAAAGTTACATTTCTTGTTATATAGGTCTTGCTTTATCTTGGTCTTAACCATCCAGCAGAAAAGTATAAAAACGAAGTATAAAAAGCAAAGCCATATTAATATGCTGAGCTGTAAAAGGCTCAAGTCAACAATTTCTGACATTGCCAATCTTATGGAAAACCCACTACTATTATGAACTACTATACTATTTTGGAATATTTTGCTGAATTCACACACCTATAATATTTAAATGATAAAACTAAACAAAAAAAAGGGAATATGAGTGAGGGCTCCAGGCCCGCCACACGGGAGAGAACTATCCCAGCTATCCCTTTTCCCAGCGATCCCCAAGTCCATCCCGGGGCATCAGACCCAGCGCAGTTTGGCCAGTGAGTGAGAGCTCCGGGCCTGCTGTGCCAGAGGGACATTTCCAGCCTTCTCTGGTTCCGGGCCACTGCCCCGGACCCAGCACAGCTTGGATGACCCAGCAAAGCCTACCCGGTGAATAAGAACATCCACTATCCTTTTGGAAGCCCAGCACACCCACCAAAGCCCAGGCCCGCCTACTTAGAGAGCAGACTGCCGGAGACATGAGGGCTGACTCCGGCAACTTTCCGGGTCCCCACCCCAAACCCAGCCAAGATACTGGGAATTTTCACTACTTGCCCTGTATCCCAATTCATGCTCACCTGACCATGGAACCAACAGAGGGGAACCACAGGAGCTGCAGCATAAAAGAACTGAAAGTAACAGCTAGATCCAGGACAGGCATAACTGGATAATGTCAAACTTAATAGACTGGCACCCAAATCTCATTACATGCTAAGGTTATAGCTGCAGCAAAGCTTCACACCAAAGGTCAGAGGTCAGTGCTATACAACATGACAAAGACAAGGAGAAAAATGCAATCTCAGGCCTTGAGTCCACCAGTAAGTACAGAGGACACTAGCTCAGCTTAAATGAATGAATTAACAGATACAAAAGCAAAGGAACAACAGTAGAAAGGTATAGAGGAACTCAGATGTGAATTAATTCCTCAAAAAAACAAAAAAATATCTGAATACATAGATCTGAAATAAAGAATCAAATCCAGAACCATCTGGGGGAAAACCAATGCTCACCAAGAACAAGCACAGAAAGCACTATTCCAGCTATAATGTATGAATTAACAGTGTCTGAAGCAAAGAAACAACAGCAGAAAGGACATGAGGAACTCAAAGTAGAAATAATTTCTGAAATCAAAAAAGAATTCTTTGAAAAAAAAGAATTTTTCGAAATCATAGCCTCTGAAATATAGAAAGAAGTCTGGAAATATACAGAGGAAACCCAACCTGGAAGAAATTCTGCAGAAAAAGAATTAATAACTACCTCAAAAGAGGACATCAATAAAAATATAGAGGAAATCAGAAATATGACAGATTCCTTGAATGAGCAATAGAGAAAAGAAATAGAATGCATGAAACAAAGTCAAAGAGATATGGAAGAACTAAAAATATCAATCACCAGTCTAAAAAACTGTTCGAGTGAAAGCGAAGACAGAGTTTCAGATCTTGAAGACGCTGGTGCAGGCAGTGAAAAGGTGAGATAGAATCTCTTAAAAACAAGAATGCAAGAAAAAATAATCCATCACCTGCAAAATGATGCCAGGATGAACAGTGTGAGGTTCATTGGTACCAATGAGAATGAAGGAGTCAATACACATGATATAAAAAAGAATTTGGGGAGAAGTAATTGCAGAAAACTTCCCAAATATGAGGAGACAATCCAAAATCCAGGAAACCGAAGCATACAGAACACCAAATAACTTCAACCCAAGTAAAAACACACAGAGACATATACTACTCAAGATCCCAGAAATCCAACACAAAAATAGCATACTAAAAACTGCTAGAGAGAAGAAACAGATCACATTCAAAGGAAAACCCATCAGAATTACAGGTGACTTCTCTACACAAACCATGAAGGCAAGGAAAGCATGGAGCAGAGTTCTTCAAGTCCTGCATGAAAACAAACTCTAGCCCAGATTATTATACCCTGCAAAACTCTCTTTCAAGTTTGATGGAGAAGTGAAGCACTTCCATGACAAACAACAACTAAAGAATTTCATGATGGATGACAAAGCCATCCCTACACAGGCTACTGAAAGAGATTCTAGAGAGAGATCACAATGACCAGAACTCCATGAATGAGAATGGAAGGAACCCACTAAACAGGACAGGCAATTAAACACAGGATACAAAGGAGTAAACAACAGCAAGTAAATATGACAAACATAAGTCAACACATTTCAATTATAACCATTAATGTAAATGGATTCAGTTCACCAATTAAGAGAAATAGACTGGGACAGTGGATTAGGAAACAAAAATCCAACAATATGCTGCATACAAGAAACACACTTAACTCAAAAGTACATTCATAGGCTCAAAGTCAAAGCATGGAAAACAATACTACATGCCCCAGCACCTCAGAAAAAAGCAGGAGTAGCAATTCTGTTCTCAGACAGTCTCAACTTCAAACCAAGAATGATCAAACGACACAAAGAAGGCCACTATATATTAGGGGAAAAATTCAAGAGCAAGAGGTAACACTCATAAATATCTATGCACCAAATAAAGGAGCACCCAACTATGTAAGACAAATCTTAATGGACATGAAAAACCTAATATCTAAGACTACAATCTTAACAGAAGACCTTAACAACCCCTTATCTCAAAAAGATCAATCAGACAAAAAATTAGCAAGGAAGCAGCAGAACTGAATCAGAGCTTGGAACAAATGGACCCGGTGGACATACACAGAGTGTTCCACCCAACACTGCTGAATACACATTTTTTTTCAGCTGCACACAGGTCATTTTCCAAAATAGTCCACATATTAGTCCAGAGGTCATGCATAAGTAAATGCAAGAAAACAGAAATTATCCCATGCATATTATCTGACCACAGTGCAATGAAACTGGAAATAAATGACAAAAGAAACCAGAAAAACCCGCTAAATTCATGAAAATTAAACAACACCCTACTCAGCAATCAATGAGTCACAGAAGAAATTAAACAAGAAACTCAACAATAGGTACAATTCAATGAAAATTCAGGCACAGCTTAACGGAATTTATGGGATGTGATGAAAGGAGTTCTTAGAGGGAAAATCATAGCTATGAACTCACACATTAGGAAAACAGAATGGGAAGTAAACACCTTAATGTTGCACCTCTGACAAGTAGAAAAAGAAGAGCAAACAAAACTCAGGGCACAAAGATGGGAAGAAATCATGAAGATTAGAGCAGAAATTAATTCAATTGAGAGGAAGAAAACAGTTCAAAGAATCCACAAATCAAAATGTTGGTTCTTTGAAAGACTAAATAAAGTCAACCTCATCAAAAAGAGGCAAGAGAAAATTCAAGTACAAGCGATAAGGAATGAAAAGGGTGAAATCACCACATACCCAGCATAAACTCAGAAGATTATCAGTAGTTACTTCGAGAATCTTTATGCTCACAGAATGGAAGACACAGAAGAAATGGACCAATTCCTCGACAAATTATCAAAACTGAACCAAGAAGATATAACAACTCTCAATAAGCCGATAAAAGCCAATGAAATATGAAACGTAATAAAAAGCCTACCAGCCGGGCATGGTGGCGCATGCCTGTAATCCCAGCACTGGGGAGGCTGAGGCAGGAGGATTGTTGTGAGTTCGAGACCAGCCTGAGCTACAAAGTGAGCTTAAGGCCAGCCTGAACTGCATAGTGAGACCCTGTCTCAAAAAGACAAAAAAAAAAAAAAAAAAAAAAAAAAAAAAAAAAAAAAAAAAAAAAAAAAAAAA
>PVKA01020588.1:0-40115 GCA_004027165.1 Ctenomys sociabilis
ACTCTTAATTTACTGATAAGAGACATCTGCTATAATAATGTCTGTAAGTATAATATCATGTATGCACCTTGTACGATACCAAAACAGTATGAAAACAGTTTGCAATGCATTAATTTATCGAATCTGTCTTGTTAAGGTGTCTTAAAACTGTCTGATTGATATTTGTACTTCAATAAAATAAAAAATGAATTTAAAAATTTTTTTTAAAAAAAGAAACATGATAAACTAAAAAAAAAGCTTTTAAATAAAAAAAAAGCTATTTTAATGTGTGACTACATTTTTAGCTTCTGGGATATTTTATGTTATTCTAATTTGTAACTATGTAGAAGTCCCTAGATTTAGTATACATTTCACCTTCCATCTCCTTATATTTTTATACTACTTTTTAAATTTTATTCCTAAAGGAAATCATTTCAGTTGATTAAAGGTTGACTATTCTTGCAATTTCCTTAGCTAAATGTTTAGAAAATATTAATGCTCTTCTATACCAAACTTAAATAGTTGTTGAGTCATTCTATTTGGGGGTAGAGTAATACATACTTTATCATTTATGTGAGAATTTCCTGCCCTAATTAGTCTTTACAGTGAGCAAATAATCAATGAAATAGTGAACAAGATGGGGCAGCTAATCTAAAATGTGTTTCCACAGTCACAGCCTAAAAACTCTACCTCTCATAATACGATGATGGCTTACAAAGTGTCATGTGAATGCATCCACTGTTATTTTATTTGAACACAACTTCAGGTGGGAATAACTAAAAATACTCACCTCCTCATACAAGACGAAGCCAGACTGTTTCTATTTGCAATATAGAAACCTGTGCAGCATTCCACTTTTACTTCCAGATTCAAATCTCTTATAAACTGAATATTATTTGTGTATCTGTGCCTCGGTTTTCTCTTGAATACAGCCTAGAAAAAAACAAGATGCACCTTATGGTGTTTTCCAAAGATGAAAGTTAAGAGCTTACCAGGCTTCATAAACATTCAACAATGTCCATTTGGTAGTTGTAGTTACACCTGCTTGACATCAACTACCCTTGTAGTTAAAACATGAAAACAGCTTGTAGTTAACCTTCATCAAGAGCACACTATTTTCAGCAGCTTCTTTCATAAATATCCCAAGGAATTATCATATATAAATAATTTTAGAAATAGTTATAAAGTTTGTATATTACAAATTAAAAATGTAATCTAAAAAAGATAAAAAGTTGATAATCCATAATTTTTCTGGCATTCATTCCTCAAAACAGTTTTATAAATATTTAGCTGCATTTTTACAGTAAAAATGTGATTTTTTATTTATGAATTAAATAAATGTACCTTTGCATATACATATTTGGTATATAAAATTGCTAGTGACTTTTTGATATAATGTTTCATTCAAACTCCATGTACTGCATGCAACAGCAAAGTTATTTTCTAAATCATTAACAACTTCTGACGCTTTCTCACAGAATGGTCCTGCGCAGAAAGAACATCTCAAGCTGATGTCTTTGTGCAGGAGGAATCTTGGTATCTGCATTTGTGCTTGATGATGCTGAGTAGAAAGCAGAAACAGATAAACTACAGCAGAATTCTCTAGTAGTGGTCTCCAACTTACTTGCATTAATTCAATACAATATATACAATGCCATTTAAAATGTTTCTGTTGACACTCAACAGACATGATTATTGTCTAATAAGCTCTATATATTGATGGAGGAAAGGAAAGTAGAAACCATGCAATTTACACAAAGAACCTCAAAGCACTGTGGTTCCATGAGTTTCTACCTCTTCTGTAGGAATTCCAAGTCCCATTGCCCCTCCAGTAAAAAAGCAAAAAGGAAATCAAAGACACAAAAAATGGGTCCATATTAATAAGCAAGATAATCTAAGAACACACTTTTAAAAAATCAGAAAATGCATTAAAGAGACTTCCTGTATCATTGCTAATGTAAATAACAACTCAAAACCCAAGGAATTATCATATATAAATAATTTTAGAAGTTGTTGTAAAGTTTGTATATTACAAATTAAAAATACAATCTAAAAAAGATAAAAAGTTGATAATCCATAATTTTTCTGGCATTCATTCCTCAAAACAGTTTTATAAATATTTAGCTGCATTTTTACAGTAAAAATGTGATTTTTTTAAAGCAAAAAGTTTTTATTTTATGAGCTTTAACTACTATGAGAAACAAAGACAGCTGCTTCTTAAATCTATAATGAACACTCGTGTATTTTCCCAAGAGTTTACCAATCAAATAGCATTTTGTAAAAGAGCATGCTTGCTTTAGAATCTCATTATATCTCTCTCAATCTCCTTCGCTATTTTTTTTCCCCAGAAATCACCCTTTACTACAGACTGCAGCCTCCATTGATGAAGTTGGGCAATCCATAAACACTTTGAATGAGACTAAACTACCGGTTGAAAGTGTCCTTTGTAATTTTTGTGCCTGGTTAGATCACACCCAATTTTTACTACTTACCACTTGTAAAGGAAATCTATCAAGCCCGTTGAAACATTTATAATGACATTTTAACTCCCTTCCATTGAAAATGCATTGAAAAGTATTCTGTAAGTGCAGTATTTAGAAGGAAGCTATTATTTGGGAGAGGAGGCAAATGTCTGAACCTGCTGTTTTAAAATTGCTTTCCAAATTCAAGGAAACATTTTACAAAGGAGGTTCATAATGGAGTCTGAGCCGGGCTTCAGGGACATGAATGCCGTATCGCATGTTGTGTCACTATTGACCCTCGGAGACTTGATAAAATGGAAGACAGATTGCCCTGGTCTTCTATGTGTTTAAGTATCAAGCTGATCCATAACTTTCACAAGAACCAGAAATCATTTATTGTCAGTGCTGTCCAGAATATATCCTGATAGTTCAGTGGGAGTTTCGCTTCCATTTATTTTCAAATCAATACTCAATTACGAAGAGGAAGATTCACTCCCTTGCCCATTTTCAAGATGAAATTATGGACTGGAGCAATAACACTCAGTCAAGGCGAACCACCGTCTATTAACTCAAGATGGTACCAGGGACCAGCCAGCTACTTTATTAAAGTTCACTCCCTCTCGCTCTCTCTTTTTGGCTTTTAATTAATCATTGTGAAAAAGGCCTTTCACGTTGTGACTGATGACCAGAGAAAACAATTTTCTCCTAACTGCCTTTTAATTTCAACTCTGGGTGAGCGCATTGACCGAATCTCACAACAACCCATCAATGCTAGTTTTTAATGTGTTTTCTCCTTTGTTATTGAGAAGAATGGGGCACGATGAAGCTCCACCGTCCTCTTCATAACTCAAGTAATTGATTCAGTAAATGCTTCACATTTGCTACTGGATAAAAAGTGCTGTCAATGAAGATACTAGGTACTATATAAATTACTCCATTAACGAGAAATAAAGCTATTTATGGTTTTTAGAGTAAAATGCAAGAATAAAAAAAGCATAGAATCATGGGATTACATTCATTTACTCTTATGTTTGCTAATCCCTGCCTTTGTTCCTTTAGTTTTTGTGGATAATAATTAAAATGATTTTTTAAACCCTGAAGATGGAATAATTTTAATGGCTACTACGCAGTTGTTTTTTTAGACACTGTGCCCTGAATAGTTTTCACTGCATTTTAGATAGCTATGTAAACACACACCCAACAAAATCTCCCATATGTATTCATTTAATAAAACCTTTAATAAAACAAATGTTGTCATGATCCAAGAATATATCAAAATTTAAAATATTATTTGCCCTTTTCACTGAAAGACTAATTTTCAAGTAGTCAAATGCAATGTAACAGATAACAACATAAAGATTTCATGAGGTCTCATGTATTTAACAGGATTTTACTGACATTTCAAAAACTAGAAATATGTACTTAGGAAGTGATTCAAGAAAACATTTTATGGTTCTTATCCAAAGTCACTGCTTATTTGAATCAGTTAAGAAGTTGCAAGGGTGAAAAAAGAGGACATTCCCCTGGCTTAGTAAAATTGGCACTTAGATCAGATAGAAATTCATAGAATCTATTCAGAACCATCAGTTTCTTAATAGAATAAGTACCTTGGTAGGTAGAAGACAGAGATAATTTGTTGGCAATTCGTATTTTCCTAGCCATCAAAAACTTCTACAATTAAAGGAATAATTGAAGTTAAGCATAAAAATCAGAAATCAGGTTAAAAAGAAAAAAGCAAAAGTTACCTGGAATCCATAATATAGTTGTCTCAGCCAAAGGCAAATTGGCATCAGTATCTCGGTAATCAAGAAAAGAAAAACAAAAATTATTCGATAGTTTTCATTTCAAACACAACTTTTTCTGCACGGACTTTTTATGGGAAATCTGCTGTACTAATCTTTCTTCTCTGTGTACAAAGTAAAATATAGGACAAGTTGCTTTGGTTTAACAAAGTTTGTTCCCTACAAAACTTTTGTGGAAAATTCAGCTCTTACCATGAGATAGTGTAAGAGATGAGACTAGGCAGTGTCTTTGACTGAACTGGGGTTCTGCTGTCATCAATGAATTAAATCCCTCCACATGACTTAATGGGTTAATGATTATCTCAAGAGTGGGCTGCTATTGAAAAGTTTGTCTTTATCCTCCTTATCTCTTACCATGGAAGGTCTTCACCACCCTATAATTCTGCCAGCAAGAAGCAATCCACCAGACAAGATCCTCAACCTTGAATTAGAATTGTGATCCAAAATAAAATTTTTCTCTTCATAACTCACCCCGTTTGTGGCATTGTGTTATCAACAACATTAAGTGGACAGATTGGGACACAGTAGATGTCCCCTAAATATTAGTAGACTAAATATGGGAAGCAGTAAATACTTATAACTAAATGTATTCACTGATGTAACTGTATATATTAATGAAATAAATAAACAAGGGAAGAACAATGACTGCAATGATATTTATAGTAAGAAATTTGTTGCCAGGATCCTACATTCACAGCTTCTTTTGTGAGGTACAGTAGAATATACCTCATTCCTATACTAGTATGGCACTTTAGCAATTTCTTATCATGAATATAATATTAGGGAACATAGATTAAGGAATGGTCACCATACCGCTACCTTACTTGGACACCAAACTCATGAACTATATGTTTTCTCTAAGGATCTCAAGACTTAAGTGTAATTCTTACTTTATCGGTTATTCACAATGAATTCATCATATTTGTGAGTCTGTTTCTAAGCTCAGTTCTGCTTAGTGTTGGATGATACATGTTTCCCAGCTCATAGTCACCTACCAATAGAGACTAAGGTCCACAAATAATAATCATCAATGTGCCTCTGGTTCATGTTATTAGCTGTCACTCCATTGCTAATCAGCTGTTGCTCACTGGGCTTGTGACCAGGTAGCATTTTCTCTATATACACATTCCAAAAAGTCTTCAGCTTGGCTCAGTGGAAGGAGACCATGAACTCTTAAAGCCTCATGAAGACAGAGGCAGTATCATCTTGCTACTACTAAAACTCTTAATCAGTGAAAGTATAAAAATTGGCAAGCATTTATGACTCCATGACACAATAATATACTCAACTAAAAGTCTCATTTCAGCTGAACAGATCAACAACATTGGAAAACAGGGAGTCCCAAGAAAGTGCCGTGTGTTAATTTCTGTTACATACTTTTCCAGAGTTTATGAGTCCTCTTCAGAGATAAATTGGGCATTAATTTGAAAGGTGATTTAGGTGTCTTCACTCTAACTCTAGGCCTTTCTTCTGATTGAGGAGTCATTGATAATAGATGGCAAACATATGTTGGTTTGACTCCTATGCCATATCTGATTATTAGAACTGCATCAAACAAATATAGTGCTGAAAGCTCCTGGACCTGTGGACATACCTAATTCTTGAAGTGACTGCCACTTACACATTACCCACATCACTTAAATTCCAGAGTAGGAATTGTCAAATGGAAGACAGAGTGGTAGGTAGATGTGTCAAATATACAAATATTGTAGCATTTTAGGCAGCAGCATCTGGAATTCTTTATAGACTGCAAATGAGTATCCCTGAAGATTTAATAGCATAAAATAATAGATTTAATCAAGGAGAAGTGTCACACATAATATCTCCATCTGGTATCTTCAGCCTATGACAACACCCCATACTTTTAAAATTATACTTTATATGTGAATGTACAGACACAATAATTTTTTTCAGAATATTCAGAGACTAAAAGCATTGCAAAACTAGAAAATAAAAAATACATGACTCAATTTATTTATATTTTAAATTTCAAAACTCCTCACATTTAATAGCAACCACTGGTACAAAACTCATACTATCTAAATCTTTCATTTGAAAGCTTTCAGAGAACAAGTGGGTTGATATCAATATAATCTGTTCAGATCTATATTACCTTCCTAAGAAACACTGTGAATGAGAAATTTTTCTGTTGAGCATATCTTGAGGTAATAGAAACAAAACCATATGTGCTCATGTGCAAAATGTCTTTGCTTATAACCTAAATAATATGCAAGTTTCTTTCAGTCTATCAAAGAACACAGAAGGGTCTTACATGATATTTTATGGGGGTAGCACTTGTTTACATAAATCATCTCCTCTTTGAGTCAAATTTGCAGATAAAAATTTTTAGCAAAGGACTAATTTTAAAAATTTATGGATTGAAATTTGAAAATTCATGGATTAAAATTTGGAATTCAAATTATAAACGTTAAAATAAATCTGGAGGTACCACCAGGCCAGCAGCAAACCAGAGGGGCCTAGCCACCAGTCCACTTGGGTGGGGTGCAGGTGGAAGCAATATCCTAGCGCAGCAGCCAAACCTGAGCCCAGCTGGCTGAGTTCAAGGTCAGTAAAACTAGACATAGTGAGCTAAGGCATACTACCAGTCCCAGCAGGGCCCAGGCTGAAACCAAGACCTGAGGGGAGGATCCTCACAACACAGAGGTGAAAGGTGGTAACTTGGGTGAACTACTGACCTAGAAGAATCCACATACATCAAGAAGAAGTGACCAGGCAAAATTAGTTTTTATGAGAACTAATTTAAATATAAAGTGCCAATTTAAAATTGCTTTGTTACATACCTATGTTTGTTCCTATTATCTAAAGTATAAAACCATTTAGTTGCAAAAGTCTGTCAACTTCAAAATTTCCCCAGCTTTTATTAGTATTGCTAATTGTACTACTACAAATAGGATACCATATCTGCCTTAAGCACATGGTCTCCTTAGTTAATAATATCAGGAAACATTTGGATAATATCCTCAACAAAGCCCTATACCAAAGGATGGAGGACAATGTCAAACAAAAACCAAGATCTCATTCTCCAATACAGAAGGCAAAAATCATGGGACACACACCAAACAAGAATCTCTGACACAGGAGAGATACCTAAAGAACAAACCCTTAGCAGAGAGGTTCTCATAGCAGTAATACAGCTACCTATTATCAACTTTTCACAAAGAAGTATCACAGAAACAAAAATAAATAGTTCTGCCTAAAATAGGAAAAGATGAAGTAAAGGATTAAATGCAACTTGGTCCCTAAGACCACCTAGCACAAAACCAGGAAACATTAGCATAGCAAAAATTGAAAGTCGCACATCTAAAATTTCTGAAATAATAGAAACTAAACTAAAGAAACAACTGCTGAAGAAAAAATCAGATCAGAAATAATCACCCAGGTTAAAAAAAAAAAGAAATGGTAACTATAATGAAAGAATGCCTAAGCATTTCCAAAGAAGACACTAATCAAAAAAAAAAATACAGAACAGAAAAATGATGGAAACCTTGAATCAGAAATATATGAAAGAAATAGAATGTATGAAGCAGTTTCAAGGAGCTATACAGGAAATTAAAAACACCATTAAAAGTTAGAAAAACTGTTTGAATAAAAGTGAACATAGATTTTCAGACCTTGAACACAATACTGCCACTAGTGACCAAGAAACGAAAATTCTCTTTAAAACAACAAAGGTGCAGGACATAATAATGCAACAGAAGCAAGATGGAAAAGTGAAAAACAAGAGAATAATAAGCATAAATGAGAAAGAAGGAGCCAATACAAATGACATCAAAAGAAAATGGGCTGAAGTAATAGCAGAAAACTTCCCAAATATGGGGAAGCAATCTGACATTCAGTTAACAGAGGTATATGGAACTTCAAATAATATCAATCCAACTCAAACTACACCCAGACTTATAGTAATTAAGATACCAGAAATTCAGCACAAAAAAATGTACTAAAAGCTGCTAGAGAAAAGAAATAGGTCACATGGGAAAACCCATCAATAGAACAGCAGATTTTGCATCAAAACAATAGTCAAGAATAGCATTGAGTGAAATATTTCAAGTCCTACGAGAAAATAAATTCCAACTCTACTATATAGCATGTAAAACTCTCTTTCAAGCTTAATGGAGAAGTAAAATACTTCCATGACAAGGAGCAACTAAAGAAATTCATAATCAAATCAACCTTACACAGAGTAATGTAAGATATTCTCGAAAGAGATCAAAATGTGCATAATTACAAGAAGGACAATAGAAAGAACCCACCAAACACAGCAAACTATTAAACACAGGATAAATGTTGGAAACCAGCAACAGGAAAATGACATAACAAACAGAAGTCAATGCATTTCATTCATAACCACCAATGTAAATGGATTAAATTAAGCAGTTAAAAGAAATAGATTTGCTGAATAGATTAAGGGAAAAAATATCCAACAATATTCTGTATAAAAAAAAAACATTTCAATCATAAAAATATCATAGACTAAGAGTCACAGGATGCAAAACAATACTACACATTCCAGGACCTCAGACAAAGGCAGAGCTAATCATGTGATTTTTGGATTTGGTTCTATTGATATACTGTATTACATTTATAGATTTGTGAATATTGAACCATCCTTGCATCCCTGGGATGAAACCTAACTGGTCATGGTGTATAATCATCTTCATGATTTGCTGTATTCTGTTGCTATGATTTTATTAAGGATTTTTTTCATCTATATTCATGAGAGAGATTGGCTACAAGGATAGTCAACATTTAGGCCCTAGCCCTTCAAGGTCAGTGGGCACTCAGGACATACGAGAACTTGCACTGTAATATCCTGTAACTCAGTGGTGTCCCAAATTTTCTGATCAAGGACATTATGGAGCCACAGAGGAAAATGATAGATGATGTAGAGTGTGCCTAAGGAGAATCACATAGAAAGAAAACTTTCTCTCAGATTTTTACAGAGATCAAACTGGTCAAGCAATAGTCATGACTCATCCAGATGGCTGACACTGGCAGAGGATCTACAAAGTGCAGCACAGGGATTCAGGGTAGATCCTGAAGGGATTTCACTGATCTTGTCACATACAAAAGTTACATTTCTTATTATATAGTTCTTTCTTTATCTTGATCTTAACCTTACAGCAGAAAAGTATAAAAATGGTGTATAAAAAGTAAAGCCATAGCAATATGCTGAGATGTAAAAGGCTAAAGCTAACAACTTCTGACATTGCCAGTTATGTGGGTAGCCACTACTATTATGGATTACTGGACTATATTGTATTATTTTGCTGAATTTGTACATGTACAATATTTGAATGGCAATGAAATATCCATCTCTTTTAAAACTAAACAACAAGGGGGTATAAAAGAAGGACCATTTTGTAGGCAAAGAAAAGCATATATATATATATATATATATATATATATATATATATATATATATATGATAGATATAAGATATACACCTAATTTCTTTTAGTTCAATGAGAAGAAAGATTTGTACAAATAGTTTTTAGACAAGATATCATGTCTGAATCTTATACTCTGAATAACTACTACATATACAACATGCAATGTATTAATTATTATAACTGTCCTACTAACCTGTTTTAAAACTGTCTCATTGCTATTTCTTTCTCAATAAAATTATTTTTTAATGCAGAAGTAGCTATTCTTCACAGACATTCTGAACTTAAAAACCAAGAATGAGCAAAACAGATAAAGAAGGTCATCAAGTACTGGTTAGAGTAAAACTTGAAGAGGAAGAGATAGTCATAAATACATATGGATCCAATATGGGAGTACCCAACTATACAAGACAAATTTTATTGGACATGAAAATCTAATAATCAGTATCACAGTCTTAACAGGGGGCCCTAACATTCCTTTATCTCCAAGAGCAGACAAAAACTATAGCAAAGATGTAGTACAACTGAACCAGACATTTGACCAAATGGATTTAGTGGACATATATAGAGTGTTCTACCCAACAACATCTGAATACACATTCTTTGCAGCAGCACATGAGACATTCTCTAAAATAGACACACACTAGTCCATATATCCTATTTAAGGAGATTCAAGAAATTTGAAATTATCCCATGCATGTTATCTGAACACAATACAATGAAAGTGGAAATTAACAACAAAATAAAGAAAAAAAAAAACCATGAACATATGGAAATCAATTAAAACCCACCTCAGCAAAAATGAGTTACAGATGAAATGAAAGAAAAAATTAAACAGTATCTACAATCCAATGAAATTTCAAACAAAATTTTCCTGTATCTGTAGGATTGAATGAAACCAGTTTTCAGAGGGAAATTTATAGCATTGAATTCACACATTAGGAAAACAAAATGAGAACAACCCTAATGCTGCACTTCAAGTTTTTAGAAAAAGAAGAGCAAACCAAGTCCAAAACCCAAAGATGAGAAGAAATTATAAAGATTAGAGTAGAAATAAATGTAAGTGAGACAAAGAAAACAATACAAAGAATTAATAAATCAAAATGTTGGTTCCTTGAAAGATGAAAAAAAAGATAAAAAATAGATAAACCCCTAGCCAAAATCATCAGAAAGAGATAAACAAAAGGCAAATTCAAGCAAGGAATGAAAAGGGCAAAATTACTACAGATCCTGTGGAAATTCAAAAGATCATCAAAAGATAATTTGAAAATCACAGAATCAAAGACACAGAAGAAATGGACGAATTCCTATATGGATACATATTGCCAAAACTGAATAAATAAGATATAAAAACACTGAATAACCCAATTTAAGCCAATGAAATTAAAAACTTACCAACAAAGAAAAGTCCTGGTCCTGGTGGATTCACAGCTGAAGTCTTTGAGAATTTTAGAGATTTAATCCCAATACTCCTCAAACTCTTCAAGGAAACTGAAAAGGAAGAAATACTTCCAGAACATTCCTAATCACAAGTATTACATGACACCAAAACCACAGGAAGATTCAACTAAAAAAGACAATTACAGACCAAACATCCTAGTGCACATGGATGTAAAATCCTCAATAAGTTGCTAGCAAATAGAATACAACAAATCATGAAGAAGATTATACACCCTGACCAGGTATAACTCTTCCCAGGAGTGCAAGGATGGTTCAACCTGTGGAAATCTATAAATATAATACACTATATTAATACACCCAAAGCAAAAATCACATGATCATATCAATAGACACAGAAGAGGCTTTTGACAAAGTTGGCTGCTCATTCATGGTCAAAGCCCTACAGAAAACTGGAATAGATGACCTCTACCTCAATCTGATAAAAGCCATTAATGACAATCCAACAGCCAACATAATTCTAAATGGAGAAAAATGGAAATGTTTTATATTTAAGTCAGGTATAATAGAAGGGGTCTCCATCACCACTCCTATTCAATATATTTCTGGAGTCATTAGCTAGAGCCATTAGAGAAGAGAAAGAAATAAAAGAAAAAAGAATAGATAAAGAAGTAGTTAATCTATCTTGATTGAAAATATCATGATACTGTACTTTGAAGAATAAAAAATCTCCACCACAAAGCTCCTAGAATTAGTAAACAAATTCAGTAGCATAGCAGGATAAAAAGTGAACATTCAAAAATAAACATCATTTCTCTACACAGATAACAAACAGAGAGAAATTAGAGAAAAAATACCCTTCACAGTAACATCCCCAAAATTGAAATATTTAGGAGTTAACCTAAGGAAAGAAGGAAAAGATCTATACAATGAAAATAACAAGACTCTGAATTATTGAATCTGTTCTACTGATTTGATTTGAAACTGGCTCATTGCTATTTATTCTTCAATAAAATAAAGAAGAGAGATTGAAGAGGATTTCAGAAAATGAAAAGATATTTCTTGCTCCTGGATAGGAAAATCCAACATTGTGAAAATGGTCATACTCCATAAACTGTTATACTAACTTAATGCAATCCCTGTACATCAATGTATATCACAGATTGAGAGAAACCATTCCTAAAATTTATTTAGAACCAGAAAAACCCTAGGATAGCCAAAGAAATCCTGGGAACAAAGACAAGACAGGATACATTACTATTCCTATCTTAAAATTACATGACAAAGCTACTATGACAAAATCAGTATGGTACTGGCCAAAAATAGACCTTAGAATCAATGGAACAGATTAGAAGATGTAGCTGCCACTACAAACTAGACAAACTCACCCATCTTGTCCTTGACAAAGCAGCCAAACTTGGTCACTGGAAGAAAGTTAACAATTAGTGCTTTCCACTGAAAGCCAGTTAACAATCTGGCTTTCCACAAGCTAAAAACTTTTATTGCCATGCAATAAACCAAAGTTATAATGGATTAAAGAAACAGAAACCCTAAATCTACTGGAAATAAAGTAGGTAAAAGTCTAAAAAAAGATAGAGACAGGCAGAGAGTTCATGAACTAAAACCAAACTGCAAGGGAAATATCTCAAAGAATCAGTAACTAGGATCTCATCTTGTTGAAAAGTTTCTGAATGCCAGAAGAAATTACCAACAGAGTGAAAAGAAAACCTGCAAATGGCAAAAGAAAGTCAACCAACAAACACTCAAACAAAGGTCTTCTATCTAGAATATATAAAGAACTAAAACCAAATTAGATCACCAAAAGTTAAAGACCTAATCCAAAATGGACATCTAATATGAATACAAACTTCTCAGAGGAATAAATATAAGTAGCAAGTGAAACCATGAAAAATTATTCCAGGCACTGGCCATTTGAGAAATGCAAATTAAAATAACTCTGAGATACCATCTCACCCCAGAAAGAATGGCTATCATAGAGAAATCCACTAATAACAAACACTGAAGAGGTGTGGGGGAAAAAGAAACCCCTCTCTACTTTTGGTGGGAATGTAGACTTGTACGACCACTATGGAAATCAGTGTGGACATTCCTCAAAACTAACGACTAGAAACTCCATTCAACCCAGCTATTCCCCTTCTTGGTATTTTCCCAAAAGAACTAATAACACCATGCTACAGACCACAATGAAATATATGCACCCATGTTTATAGCTGCACAATTTGTCATAGCCAAATCTTGGAAACAACCAATATTCCCATCACCTGAGGAAGGGATGAGAAAATGTGATATTTTTATATAATGGAGTATTATACAGGTAGAGGAAAGAAGAATTTGAAGCCTTTATTGGTAAGATGATACAACTAGAGGCTATACTTATAAGCCAAATAAATCAGAACCACACATGTAAATATTGTTTTTGTTTTCTTAGTGTACGAACTTAAATGAAAGAATAAATAAACCCTGAAAGTTATAGTAGATATAGTAAAACAGAAAGGAAAAGAACTTAAGGATTAAACAATGAAGATGAGGGAAAGGATAAAAGATAGAAAAAAAGAAGAGGGAAAATTATGCAGCTATATATATCAAGGCTGAGATGATTGTACTAATAATTTCCATCAGTTTTTTTAAAAAGCAGTTAATGTGTAGAATTTTCAACTTGACCATCTCTGTATGCTGATTTCTGTGAGCTAAGCAACTACATCAAGTACAGCATAATACAAAAACCATGGTTGAATACCACTTATCTTGGTCTTCTGAATGTGTAACAGTTCTAATGTCTTCTCAATTATTATTGTATGCTCTTTAAAATAAGTATTAAAAACAGTGCAAAAATTATGGTTTATTAAAATCAATTATTAATATTCAATTATCTGTGCAATCTCACATAGCTATATCTGTTAATCTGAGCGACAGATTTGATGATAAAAATACATAATATAACTGTTGCTAATTTTCTTTTCTCCTTTTGACAATCTATAACATGTCTACTATTGTATGCTACCTTGTTTCTGTCTATGTCTCTGCTATCGTTTTCTGCTTTTGGTTTTACTCTTCAAAATAAAATTTTAAAAAGCCAAATAAAGGTATGGATGCAGTGTCAGAAAAAAATAGAAATGTTCAAAAATTTAAAATGAGAATAAGCTGAATAAAGCAACATATATATTTTGGTTAATTTCTCTCTTCAGCTATCATCATAGAAGTTACAGTAGTGCTTTCAGATCAGAGAAGTATTGTCATTAATGTCATGATTTATTGAATGGGCACTGTAGTAAGCCTCTCCATAGGTGCTTCGAGCAATAGAGAAATAAGCACTGTTCAGTTTTGGGCAAAGACTAGCTGGTGATGGGGGAAGGTGATGAAAAGATGCTCCTCCCAGCTGACTTATAAGCTGTAAGGCATCTTCATGGCATCATACCACAAGGAACCTCTGAGGCACAGCCCTGTGAATTTTTAGTAATAGTTAACTTCTCACTGAGGACTTCATTATCCATGTTTTTGACATTTTACAATGACTCTGCATTCTGTCTGCTTCTTTTCAGCATTATATTTTCCAGGTAATATATGATGTTATTTTTGAAAACCATGTCATCTTCTATAATAAGAGATTTACCATTAAAATTTTTTCTTTACTATCTCCCTACAACTTATAATAATATCAGACTTACAACATATATGCAATAAATATTTGTTCAATTACTAAATGAATACTTTGAATATCACAAATATACTTACATGCACAAATATGTACAATCACCAAAGTATTGTAAAGTATTATCTTCATGATTCACTTATTTATTTCTATCGCCTTGCATACCAAATGTACACTGCAGAATATAGGGTTCTAGGGACATAATTATAAATAAATACTTGAGTTCTTGTCCTCAATTGGCTTAAATAACAATGATCTGAGAAGGTTATTTATTATGTTAACATGTAACAATAAATTCCAATTTGGGGGAAAACCAATTTCTAATATTGGTTTTCCCCCAAATTGGAAATACATGGGTAGGCAGAGGGAGGATGACTCATGAGGATGGCCATGAAGGATTAAATTATGAGTTGGAATTTGAGTAGGAAAAATGAAACCTTCTCAGAATGAAAATACTCTTGAAAAGGGAAACCCTAATCATGAAGTGCGAAGAGTAGACCATTGTGGCTGACTGGCTGAGGAGGTGACTACGTAGATGAAGAGAACAATGAGCATCATCAATCTAAGGCTTTTAGGTCCTCCTCAAAATTGTTCTATTAACTCTGAAAATGAGAATTCATTAAAGTGTTTTATGGACAGGAAAAATAGACAGAAAATTACATGATTGAATTTGCATTCTAAAATTTCCCTTGTGGATTCTCACCAAGAATAGATAGAAGAGTGATAGATCAAATAGATGGTAGGGTGACCAGTGAAGGGACTTTTACAGCATTCCTAGGGAACAAAAACAGTGGAGGGAAGGTAGATTTAACCAAATATATCTGCTGAAGCCAGTGAAAGGATTTGGTGATGCGTCAGAATTGGACATGAGGAAAGATACAAGACCAAAGGTGGTGAATAGTCCACTGAGTTCATTGAAGGTCTGTACTAGGATAATAGGAACGAAGATAAAGACCCAGAGAAACAATTTGAATGAAGTCAGTGGTACCTAAAATCCCTAAAATAGTAGATCAAATATATGCTAAAGAGGTTCTAGGTCACATAGAATAATTTTACAAGGGAAATGTGAGTGTGTGCTTACAACATGTGCATGCATTTTGTGGGAATTATATTTTTTAAAAATGCATATAAAGCTATGGTCATCCACTAGGTAAATAATTATTGAATCTTTGATATAATTCAGCTATAAAAAAACCTGTAAATATAATTTCATGTATGCACCTTGTACAATACCAAAATGTTATGAAAACAGTTTGCAATGTATTAATTCATCGACTCTGTATGGTTAAGGTGTCTTGAAACTGTCTGATTGACATTTTTATTTTAATAAAATAAAAATAAATGGAAAAAAAATGCATATAACTCCTTCAGGAGATAGTGGTAGAAATAACAGGGTATGAATCAGGTTATAGCTCACATTGTACCCTCACACTCAAAGATGTCTACTTCCTAATCCTTGCTTATACCTCTCCAAAGTTAAAGTTTCTAAGATAATGATCCTGTCAGAGGAGGGAATCCAACATAATCTTATAACATGTATGAAAGCAAAATAATGCATATGTAATATAAGAAAGGCTTAAAAATGTGATGCTTTGCAAATCCATCTTTTCCTATGAAAAAAGAGGTAAAATCTCCTGCTAAGCATGACACACAGCAGGGTTTACAGAGTAAGGATGGGTTAAAATAGTGGACTACTACCTGTGAAGTCCTTGACCTAGAGAACCATAGAAACTCAACAGTCTATTTCAGGTGTATGACCACCAAAATAATGTTACTGATAGGTTAACGCCCTAGTATGAATTGCTGGATTATTATGGTGGTCGTCTAATATGGCTGAAGCCCTTTAAACAACAGTTTATCTTCCCAGTAACCACTTCCTCCTCCTTCCCCACTCCACCCCTGGGTACAACTTCCTGTGACCTTTCCTTCCCACACAAGGGAGCCTCCAATCAGCTCCTTGTATGTCACTAAACCTGCCCCTCAAACTTCACCCCTGGCAAAAGTCCATAAAGTCTCAGGCTCCCTGTCTCAGGTCAGAGGATCTGCCCATCTCCCTGACCTGGGTCCTCTCCTTGTGTTTAGAGTTAATAAAGGTTTTCTCTACCCCTATTTCTTCTTCTCTCCTGTGCCACCGCTGCTGCCATCACTGTTGCCACTAAAACCTATCACTTACTACCTCTGCCAAATCAGGACAGTAAAGCCAAAATTATTGTTTCTAGGGACTGAATATTGATGTCTTCCAAAAAATTAGACATTGAAACCATAACCCTCAATATTATGGTCTTTGGAAGATGATTTATTTGTGATGGGAGTGGAGCTTTCATGGAGAGATTAGTACATTTCTAAGAATGGATTTTATAGAACTCTACCCCCCACCATGTGATATAAAGAGCCCTCTTTAGACCATGAATCTGTTCATACTTTGATCACATAAAAAAATTTATTGTATAAGCAAACCCATTATGATTATTGTTAAAGTAACCAATGTTGACAAAGATGACAGTAAACACCTTTTCTTGGTACATCATACTAATTTGGTCGAAAAAAATATAGTAGGCACGTTGGGGTGAATCTATCTGTATCATAAGTATCTCGGACAAGGTCACCACCTCTCACAGTTTAGTGGCGTCTCATGAGAGCCTGCATGCACACAGTGACTTTACCTTCACTTGAGACAATACGCACACTTTTCTGCTGCTCCCCAAGGAGCACCACCAAGGCATGCTAAAGATTAAATATTCTTCCTCTCCCAGATTCTACCTGCTCCTTGAACTCTCCATGAACTTACTCATATACTAATTGTATAAATAAAAGTCCTAAGGGTGATAGTCAGTTCATTTCCCCATCAAGAAAAGGGGCTTTACCTGACCTCAGTTTTTGTTTATTGTTTCCTATCTCTTCATTACCTGCCATCCTCACTCTGTAGTTTCAAGAGGTACGTTGGAAGTGGCAAAAGTAGGTTTCTTTGATGAAGAGGAGATAATAAGAATCCCCTGAAACTTCAGGATCCATGCAAAAGCTGAACATATTGAAATTGAAAAGTTTTATGCTGTAATTATCATCATATTGCTATGGTAATCTTTAGGTGACATCTTAAATATAATGATTAGCATAAAGGATAAATACTTCATCTAAAAATATAGTACTAAGATATCATAAAATATCAGGCCAGCCAAATAGCTCAGTAGCTTAAAGCACCTCCTAGCAATCACTGGAGCCAAGGGTTTGATCCCCAGGCCTGCTATGCTGACCCCACCCCCAGGGGCTTACTGAGATGGCAATTGAGAACTGGGCATGTTGGCACACATCTGTAATCACAGCTCTTCAGAGGCTGTAAACAGGTATATCACTGTGAGTCTGATCTAGTAGTGAGACCCTGAACACCCTGTAGACGCTTTCCTAAAGTATGAAAAATTTAAAAAATACTATAAAATACTGTTAAAAACTCAAATATCCAGTCAGTTTTCTTCAGCCATACAGTGTTCAAACTGCTACTGTGTTATTAAACTTTCTAATTTCTCATTTGAAGGGAAAATTACCACGTGAAAGTATTATTTTAAAATCAATTTCACTTGAAGAGACATAAAGTAGATATGTTACAAGATATCATTATTACTTTGTAAATTATTAGCTTCCAGCCTCCTGGTTACAAGATTACTCTGTAGGTCTCTGACATGTTCAATACTGATTCACTAGCCCAAATTTCACCATTTGCTTTCTCATCTGTCCATGGTTAATTTAGATCAGTAATTGTAAAAAGTATTTGTTAGCAATGGTTTCACACATTGATGTGATTATATTTTTATTACAAAGAGAGAAAGAAACAGTAAAAGCAATGCAAAAATTCAAGACAAGTTGATAGGAGATTAACAATGGTTGTCATATTGCATATTGTTATGCTCAAAGTGGTTGCTTAGATTATAATATATAGACATAAAATTGATCAAATGATGTAATCTGTAATTGTTCCTTTCAGTTCACTAACAGAAATTTGTGGTACAATTATCTTAGCCATTTTTGTGCATATTTTTAAAGAGTATATTAAAACATTCTCTGTCATCCATTGCTCATGTGGACTTTGCAGGAGATGGGAGATGCTGATAAATTGAGAGAAGACTTTAATGAATCTCTAACTTATGTATATGCACAGCTCAGTAATAGTTAAGTGTTTAGAGCTCTAAATTTTCATCCTTTTGGTTGATGAGAATAAAATGATTCACCTATCTAATGGCCTCGGCTTCAAACTGTCCACTACTCAAACAACAAACTTGGAAAGAAATCTACTGCTTCATATTAGTAACTTTGCTTCATAGTGAAATGAAAGTCTGATTGGAAAATTATGTAGGAGGCAAAAGTGAGTCATACATCAGGCATCACTGCAGACACAAAAGTGTAAAATTGCAGTCTAAATACTCCTCTCACCAGACAACATCTAGTGTTTGGGTTATTGCACTAGTGGGGAGGAGTTTTGCAATTAGTTGTTCAAAATCTCGTAACTATGGCTCCAAAGAAAGTTAGTGATACCAGAAGTAAAACTAAGAGAAAAGCTGTGAGAACCATGATAGAGTTAAAGAATGTAGTCTCTCAAAGTAGTTGTTCAGATTACCAGAGATAAGTGTTCAAAATTGGTCTTTAAAATAAAATTTAAAAAAGAAAGAAATCATTGGAAAACTTGAAGTCCTGGGACAATGAATTTGAAAGTATAATTTTGGAGGCTTAAAACTAACCCTTTGGTTTTCAGTTATTTCTTATTGAAAATAAAGTATGTTTACTACTTGTGCTGTTTGGTGTTTGAACAAAAAATGTCAAACAAATTGAATTTAACTGAGTATTTACTATATATAGCAAACACAATATATAATAGAAAAATTCATTAAATGGGGAATAATATTGAGTTACTAATATTGGTTGAAATTTTACTTTTAGGTTATGCTATATTGTTCATATTGTTGTATGACTATTCCACAGAATGCTGATCAGTTTTTATTTCTGAATATTCTGGGTTTTGTTCAGATTTTTATCCTGAATAAAAAAGTATGGTGGAAATTTTTGAATACTCTTTATTTTTTTAATCTTTTATTTATTTATTTGGTACAGGGAGTCTCTATGCAGCTCAGACTTGTAGTGATCCTCCCATCTGAGCCTCCCCAGCCCTAGGATTACCAGTGTACATGACCATAGCCAGTTTTGGGCCATAATGCTGTGCCAAGAATTCCAGGGCCAGCATGGCATGTGATACCAAGAACCAAACTTGAGACCTTGTGCTTGGCAGGTAAGCACTGAGACCACTGAGCTATCTCCCCAGGCCCATGTAATGTACTTGTTGAAGCATACATTTGATCAGAATAAGTATCTAGTAGTGATATCAGGGAAGTGGAGAGGAAGGATCTCCAAAAAGCCATGGTTCAGCAAAAGTAAGAATGTCGGGAAAAACTATCAAAATTAAGAGTTTCATAACTTCCAAAATTAAGAAAGTTATCCAATATCTGGAGTGTTTTCTCAGAGACAAAAACAAAACAGGACACAATCTTCTTAATAGCAGGGAGATATGTGGCATTTTTACTCATCATATGCACATCTTCTCATCAGTTCTATGTTAGTCTTGAAAACCAACAGCCCTACAATTGATATGAGAACCAGCGTTGTACTCAAAACATTGTGTTTTGATGAGTGGGGGTCCATTTTCACAGTTTCCTAAAACTTTCCACTTGTAGAATTTGTCAGAGACCCCCTAGAATGATTTTTGAAAATCAGTACCAATGTTTTAATATAACAATTCCTGAAGTAATCATAGCAGCTTGGAAAACAAGAAACTGACCAAAAGCTTAAAAGGAAATCTGTGGGCTGGGATATATACAAAGTGTTGATATTTTTATATAATTCTGAGAACTTGTAAGTCCACACACATACTTAAAGTTGCGTATAAGTCCAGCAAAGACTTGTGAAAACACTGAACTTTAATCTCTCATGAAATCTGAACTCTGAGAAAAGCAGAAAATGAAGGATAAGGTAAAGTTGATGCTATACATCTGAGTTCTAAAGCAGTGACCCAACACATATGCACACAAATTTAAAGACTTCTGGGAGATTGACTCATCCATGAGACTTAAGAAATAAGGTAATTGATTAGAGATTTTCTGAGCAATAAAGAAATCAGTCTTTCCAACAAATTTCAAGGGTAATTATTGAATAAGCAACAACATTAAATCTAAAAGATCTTATATCAAAAGTTGTCACATTGTGTTCTCTAAGGTTTAGGGTTTTCAGCAAGAGCAAAATGATGATATACATAAATGAACAATATATGACCTGTTCTCCAGGTAAGAGAAATTCAGTTGTGCATTACCATGAAAAGTCCTACATATATTGGAATTATAAGACAAAAACTATAAATGAACTATTTTAAATATGTCCAAGGAACTGAATATAATCATGTTTGTAGAACTGTAGGAAATTATATGAACACTGAGCTATCTCCCCAGGCCCATGTAACAGGGAGATCTGTGGCATTTTTAGCATTCTTCTGTTTGTGGCAAATAGAAAATTTCAGTAAAGATACAGAAATCATAAAAAGGGAAATGGTAGGAGTACTAGAGACAATTTCTGAAATAAAAATTTGTTAGAGAACTCTACATAAAATTTGAGTTGGCACAATAATCTTCAATGAGAGAAAATATGTCAACTGAGATAAAACAGTCTAAGAAACAAAAATAAAAATTAAAAAAGAGAACTGAACTTCAGAGAACTCTGAATCACTATCAATTGCAACTGTTTATGAATAATGAGATTTCTAGGAAGAGAAAAGAGAGAACAAGGTAGAGGAGGAGGAGGAGAAAGAGGAAGAGGATGAAAAAATTGTCACAATCCTCAAATTTGATTTTTTAAGGAAAAAGAAAAACATGGTCTACATAAACAATAAGCTCAACAATGTCCAAAACACAAATAAATTATCAGCTAATATATCATAATTAAATTATTGAAAGTCAATGAGAAAGAAAAACAACAAAAAATAATTTACAAATGCCACAAAGAAATCACAATAAGATTACGACCTTATTTCTCAAAGAAACTGAAAAATCCCAAAGGTAATTGGAATAAATTTTTAATGGGGAAATAAAAAGATGGCGAACCAAAATCTTCAGTCTGAAAAAAATTATTTCATGAAGAGAATTTGAGAAAGATAACTGAATAGTGAGAAAAATTAACATAATCTTTGCTCTACAGTAGTTATCTTGGTTACATTTCTCTTGTTACTGGGGAAAAGTACATGACACCCAAACTTATGGAAGGAAAGCATAATTTAGCCTACAGTTTGTGGAGGTTCTAGACCATAATCAGCTGTTTCAAAGGCAAAGTAGAACATAGCAGAAGGCTTCAGTTCATGGTGGTGGGAAACAGCAGAAAAGCAAGAGCAAAAAGGGAGGAGCAAAGGCAACAAATAAGACTTTCCCTCCCTTACATTATATGCAGACTACCCACCCCAGGGCAGATACAACACTCATAATCCCAGCACTGGATCATGAATCAATCACAAACTCTAGAAGTCTTCCCCATGACTGCACAAGGCTTCTAGGGGACACCTAGACACAAAGCATAGCATTTACTGTACTGTGATTAGGGATTCCTTTTTTCAAATTTAACCTCTACATGTTTCTGATTTGTGTTTGTTTGTTTGTTTGTTTGTTTGATTGGTATGGGGAATCAAACTCAGGATCTTGCTCTTGCCAGGCAGATTACTAAAATTATCTAATCTGTAAACTAGTATCTTTCCCCAAAGTTGAGGATTTGGGGCTATTACTTTTTTTAATATATAAATTATCTTCTTAGATTCTCATTTAAAGGAAAACATACATTAATACGCACTTCAAAAAAAAAAAACTCTTGCAGTGTTAAATTCTTATCATCATGTATTTTTGTTGAAATTATACACATTTAGCTATGAAAGCCTCAATTTTATCTTTCTTTATAGCTGAGTAATGCTCCATTGTATAAAAATATCACAACTTTTTTACCCATTCCTCGGTTGCTGGGCATTTGAGTTGCTTCCCAAATTTAGCTATGACAAATTGTGCTGCTATAAACATGACTGCTTATATATCACTTGTGGTATGATATTTTCAGTTCTTTTGGAAAAATACTCAGAAGGTGAGTAGCTGAGCTGAATGGGACCTCTGATCATACTTTTGTGTAGAGTTTCCACACTGATTTGCAGTGGTTGCACAAGTCTTCATTCCCATATCCTCTGTGGAAGGTTTCCTTTTTCCTCACAGCTTCTCAAGCATTTTCCTTGGTTGATTTCTTTTTAACTATTCTTTGGGGAGATAGGTAGACTCTCAGGTAAATGGATACAACTTGAGACCACATGCATAAGTGAAATAAATCAAACCATGAATATAAACATCACACTGTCTCCCTAGTGTAAAAATATAAATAAAATCTGAAAGCATGATAAGTATAGTAAAGGGGAAAGAAACTGATAAAAAGCAATGAACATTTGGAATATGGAAAAGAATAAAGAAAGTAAAAAAGAAAGAGAAATATCACATATGCATACACACAGGATAGCTAGAATGATCTTACTACTAATTTCTGTTTTTCTTTTACTGAAGGGAGATATTAATGTTTAAATTTTGATACTGAAAAAATTTTGTATCCTTATATCTATAGTGATCTGAGCAACTACTCTGAAGACATCACTGTGCAAAGTAACAACCATTTTTTGTGGAAATTCTGTGTAATTTTAACATCTTATTTATTATTTTTTTCATTAAAATAAAAATTCAAAAGTTAAAAATAATAAAGAGAGAGAATACTGTGAAAGAAGCAGGCATGTAGGGTGACAAAATAGTAGAAAAAAGGAAGGGAATATAAATGAGAGGTGAGAAAGTAGTAAAGTACATTGTGCTAAGAAGCACCCATCAGTGTGGGATATACAATAAAAGAAGTTAGAAAGTTATGAAACAAAAGGAGAAATTAAGATCCACAGCTATAGCCAAAAACGATATATGTAAAAAGCCCTGCCATACCAATCTAGAACATATACAGAGCTGAAAAAATCAGACACATGGCCTTCACTTCTCAAGTGAAAGACTCAGTCAAACATTTGACAACTAAAACAAATAGACACTTGCAAGAAAAAGAAATATGGGGACCAGAGAGATTGCTCCTGGCAAGCACAAGGGTCTGATTTCAATCCCTGGTTCTGCCAAAAAAAATTTAAAAGAAAGAAAACAAAAGGAAATACGGATAAGTAATAAATACCTGAAAATGTTCAACTTTACTGGCCAACATAAAAGAGAAAATTTAGGCAACACTGAGGAAGAATAGCAATCATCAAAAAAAAAAAAAATCAAATAGCAAACTGACATGGGTTCAGTGAAAGAAGAAACTCTACTTCATTTCTTGTAGAAATATGAACTAATGCAACCATTATGGAAATCAGTGTAAAGTGAAAGTGTAGAGATTTTTCAAGAAAATAAAAATGGAAATGCTATTCAAGCCAACTATTCCCTTCTAGGTGCCTCCCAAAAAAAGTTAAAAATATATTACAGTAATAAATGCACACCAATATTTATAATAGAATGATTTATATTAGCTATATCTTGGAAGCAAATTACATGTCCATCAACAGATGAATACATGAAGAAAAGCTAATATCTATACATAATGGAAGGGCTGGCAAGATAGCTTAGCAGACTAAGCACCAGCTAGGCAAGCTCAGGGACCTGGGTTCAATCTCTTGTACCACATGCAGCTCTCGCTCTGCCCTGGAAGTGCACTAAGATGGATACTGAGTCCAGACTTGGTAGTAGAGGCCTATAATCCCAGTGCTGGCGAGGCTGAAAACAGCAGGATTGCTACAAGTCTGAGCTATGCAGCAAGACACTGTACCAAATACATTAAAGTAAAAAAATAATAAAATAAAAACTATACATTACATACAAATAATGGAATACTACTCAACTATAAAGAAGGATAAATTCAAGACATTAAAAATGTAACAAATGGTAATACACTATATTAATGGACTGAAATCTAAAAACCACATGATCATCTCAATTGATACAGAGAAAGCCTTTGACAAAGTCCAACACTCATTCATGTTCAAGGTCCTAAAGAAAATTGGAATAGATGGACTCTATCTTAACTTGATAAAAGCCATCTATGACAACCCAAAAGCTCATATAATCCTAAATGGGGAAAAACTGAAATCTTTTACTCTTAATCAGGTAAAAGACAAGAATGTCCTCTATCACCCCTCCAATTCAATATAGTCTTGGAATCCTTAGCAACAGCCATTAGAAAAGAGGGAGAAATAAAGGGTATAAGAATAGGTAAAGAAGAAGTTAAATTATCACTATTTGCAGATGACATGAAACTTTACTTCGAAGACCACAAAAATTCCACCAAGAAGCTACTAAAACTGATAGGGAAATTCAGTAGCATAGCAGGATACAAAATCAATACTCAAAAGTCAATAGCATTCCTCTACACAGATAACAAGCACACTGAAAGGGAAACAATAGAATCAATACCCTTTACAATAGCACCGCGGAAAATGAAATACCTCGGGATTCACTTAACCAAGGAAGTCAAAGATCTTTTCGTGGAAAATTACAATACCCTAAGAAAAGAGATTATAGAGGATTTCAGAAAATGGAAAGATATTCCATGCTCCTGGATAGGAAGAACCAACATCATGAAAATGGCCATACTCCCAAAATTGTTGTACAGATTTAATGCAATCCCTATCAAACTGCCACCAACATACCTCCCAGACATAGAGAAATCACTCCTAAAATTTATTTGGAACCACAAATGACCTAGAATAAGAAAGGCAATCTTGGCCAATAAAGACAAGGTAGGAGGCATCACAATTCCTGATTTGAAATTATACTTCAAAGCCACTGTGATAAAATCAACATGGTATTGGCAACAAAATAGACCTGAGGATCAGTGGAATAGATTAGAAGATGCAGAGGCATCTACAAAAACACTCAGCCATCTTATCTTCAACAAAGGGACTACACAAACTCACTTGAAGAAAGATAGCCTCTTTAACAAATGGTGCTGGAAATCATGGCTTTCTACATGCCGAAAACTAAAACTTGACCCAGCTCTATGACCATGCACTAAGTTAAAGTCAAAATGGATTAAAGATCTAAACATTAAAACAGAAAAAAATCTCCTGGAAGAGAAAGTAGGAGGAACTCTTGAAGATATAGGGGTAGGTAAAGAGTTCATAAACAAAGATATATTCGCACGGGAAGCACTTGAAAGAATCAACAACTGGAATCAACTCTTCTCAAGGAGCTTCTGCATATCAAAAGAAATTGTCCAAAAAGTGAAAATACAACCCACAAATTCTGAAAAAATCCTAACGAATAAGCAATCAGACAGAGGACTACTGTATAGAATATATAAAGAACTAAGCTATAACAGGGCCCTCAAATTTAAAGACCCAATTCAGAAATGGGCATCTGAGATGAATACACACTTCTCAGAGGACGAAATTAAAGAAGTGAATAAATATATGAAAAAATGCTCCACATCGTTAGTCATCCATGAAATGCAAATAAAAAACAACACTGAGATATCATCTCACTCCAGAAAGAATGGCTATCATAAGGAAATCAACCAACAACAAATGTTGGAGAGGATATGGGGAAAAGGGAACACTTCTCCACTGCTGGTGGGAATGTAGACTGGTACAACCATTGCGGAGGTCAGTGTGGAGACTCCTCAAAACAGTAGGACTAGAAATCCCATTCAAGCTGGCTATCCCCCTACTGGGAATTTTCCCAAAGGATCTGAAAACACTGTATCATAGTAATATATGTGTACCTATGTTTATAGCAGTGCAGTGTGTGACAGCAAAATCTTGGAAACAACCAAGATGTCCATCACATGAGGAATGGTTGAAAAAGATGTGGTATTTCTATATAATGGAGTATTACTCAGCTAATAAGAATGTAAGTTTGAAGCATTTATACTGAAGTGGATGCCACTTGAACATATACTCATAAGTCAAATGAACCAGACACACATGTGTAAATATTGTATAGTCTCCCTAGTATAACAAGCGAAAAGCAGAAATACAAAAGGAAATGTACAACAACAACTAAAATCAGTTGAGTCCGATGAGGCAAAGTGAATGGCATATGCTGCAGCATACTAATCGGCTTTTCTTCTGGATGGTTAACAACCTAAGTTCACAAATCAGAGATGGAGAAATAGAAGAGCCACAAGGCCAGCCAACATTTTGGCCCTAGCCTTTCAAGGTCAGTGAAGACGCAGGACATAGGAGAACCTGTACCGCAACATCATGAAATTCAGTTGAGCTCCAAATTTACTGAACAAGGAGATTATGGAGCCACATAGGAAAGAGATTGAAGTTCTATAGTGTGCCTGGGGAGGGTCACATGGAGAGAAAACTTTCTCTCAAGCTCTCACAGAGAGAAAACTGGTCAAGCATTGGCCGTGACTCATTCACATGGATGACACAGACAAAGAATCTACAGAATAATGTACAGGACTACAAGATAAACCCTGAGGGGACTTCACTGACCACATAAGAAATATAAAGTACATATGTTGGTATATAAGTCTTGCTGTATCTAGGTCTTAACCATCCAGCAGAAAAATATGAAAGTGAAGTATTCATCACGGGGCCATAATATTAAGCTGATCTGTAAATGGCTATGGTTGACAACTTCTTTGAATAACTCACTATTGTTGTGGAATGCTGGACTATGTTGCATTGTGTCATCGAGTTCAGGCACCTAAATTAGTTGAATGACAATGGAGTGCCCATCTCTGACAGGTGTAGATGAAGTGGTATAGAAAGGAAGAATCATGATGTGTGTGTATGCACAGTACAGTTGGGGTAGATAACGCCATGCTTCTACATAATTCTATGAGAGGCAAGATTTGCACGAATGGTGGTTGGACAGGATATTATGTTGGCTTCTAGTACTATGGACAACCACTAGGAAAATAACAAGGCAAAAAGTATCAATTATTGAATCTCTGATGTAATTCAGGTATAAAAAATAAGATATGCAAACAGCTACACTCTAATGCTAAGAGACATATGGTATAATAATGTCTGTAAGTATAATATCATGTACGCACCTTATAGGATACCAAAACATTATGAAAAACAGTTTGCAATGTATTAATTTATTAAATCTGTCTTGTCAAGGTATCTTAAAATGTTTCATTGATATTTGTACTTCAGTAAAACAAAAATAAAAATAAAATAAAGAACACATGCAAAAAAAATAAAAATGTAACAAATGAAATAATAAAAAATAAGACAATTGAGCTTAAACACCATATAATTCATGTAAGAAATCCAAAGTGCAAATAAAGTAAACAACAAAAAATAGATTGATAAGAGGAAACAAAGAGACAAATCTTGGCATCTGAGATGACACTTCTCAGAGGAAGAAATTCTAGAAGCTAATAAATATGTGAAAAAAACTCCTCCACTTCACTAACCTTCTGTGAAATGAAAATTAAAACAACACTGAGATACCATCTCACTTCAGAAAGAATGGCTATGATAAAGAAATCAACCAACAACAAATGTTGGAGAGGCTGTGGGGAAAAGGCACCTTTTTCCACTGCTGGTCGGAATGTAGACTAGTGTAACTATTGTGGGAATCAGTGTGGAGACTCCTTAAGAAACTAGGACTGGAAATCCCATTCAAGCCAACTATCCTCCTATCGGGAATTTTTCTACAAGGACTGAAAACATCATATCATAATGATATATGTGTACCTATGTTTATAACAGCACAATTTGTGATAGCCAAATCTTAGAAACAACCAAGATGCCTGTCACATGAGGAATGAATGAAAAAGATGTATTTCTATGCAAATAAAGAATGATAAACTTGAAGCCTTCATATTTAAGTGGATGCCACTTGAACCTATACTCATAAGTGAAATAAACCAGATACACATGGGTAAATATAGTGTAGTATCTCTAGTATAAGAAATCAAAAGAAGAAATAAAAATTGAAAGGCATAACACAACTAAATGGAAAGCAAGAATTTAAGGATTAAACAATGAAGAGAGGGCAAGTAGAAAAGCTAGAAAACACAGCAGGGGAAAAACTATACTTTTATATACACAAGACTGTTAAGGCAATGATCCTGAGAATTTCCATCAGGTTTTTTAAGCTAGCAGTTAACTGGTAGGTTCTCACCCTGACTATACATGGTGATACCTGTGAACTAAGCAACTGCATTGAAAATAGCAATGAGCAATACTACGGCAATTATTGGATTCCCTGTCACCCTGGTCTTCTAAAAGCATACTCCTTCTAACATCATATCTATTGCTGCTATACTGTCTCTCCAGTCAATGTTTTTTTTTTTAAAAAGGTAATAAATGAAAACAGGAGTCAAGAAAAAAAGGTCATAGGACTGTCCTGCTACAATGTTGTATGTTGTTAAATTACTAAATTTTTGTGTAAAAATTTGTGTTTCTTTTTTTTACTATTTTTTATTTTTTTTCACATCCTGTATGGTTTTAAACTTTAGCATATCAACAATTTATGGAAATACCTGTTCCATGTTATGTCTAATGTGTTTGATATGGATAGGTACTGATGTTAAGCTCAACACCCTATGTTTTAATAACATTAACTTTCTCATCTGGAGAGTTAATAGCTTAAATTTGCAGACCAAAAAATTAGAGAAAAAGAAGGGTTACAAAGATGGCCAAAATGTTGGCCCTAGCCCTTCAAAGTCAGTTAAGACTCAGGACATAAGAGAACTTATACTGTAACATTCTGTAACTCAGTGGTGTCCCAAATTTTCTGATCAAGATTATGGGGCCACAGAGGAAAGTGATCGATGATGTAGAGTGTGCCTAAGGAGAATCACTGGAGAGAAAACATTCTCTCAGGTTTTCACAGAGAAGAAATTAGTCAAGCAATGGCCATGACTCATCCACATGGCTTACACTGAAAAAAAGATCTATAGACTACTGTACAGAGGTTCACAGTAAATCCTGAGGGGATTTGACTGACCTTGTCAGATACAATAGTTACATTTCTTATTATATAGGTGTTGCTTTATCTTGGTCTCAACAACCCAGCAGAAAAGTATAAAAACAAGGTATAAAAAGTAAAGCCATATTAATATGCTGAGTTGTAAAAGGCTTAAGTCAACAACTTCTGACATCGCCAGTCCTACAGATAATCCACTATTATTATGGACTACTGGACTATCCTGGATTACTTTGTTCCATTCATCCATCTACAATATCTGAATGGCAATGGAATACCCATCTTTGACAAAATTAAACCAAAAAGGTGGATATAAATGAAGGACCATTTTGTAGTGAAAAAAGAATATATATATATATATACATACATATATATTTTGCATATATATATATATATATATATGCAAAACAGCATAGATACACTGCTATTTCTCTTGGTTCAATGTGAAGAAAGTTTTGAACTAATAGTGTATCGAAAAGATATCATATCTGTATCTTATACTATGAATATCTACTACAAAGACAACAATATGCAATGTATTAATTATTGTAACTGTCCTAATAACCTTTTTGAAACTCTCATTGCTATTTCTTTCTCAATAAAACTAATATAAAAAAGAAATAATTAAAACACAAATAATAGGTTCTGAGGTCCAACAAGTACAGGTAATTTTTTCCAAGAGTTTAATAAATGCGCCACTTTTTCCTTTATCTGTATTGTAATTCTCACAGGTTCCCTCTTAGCTTTATTGTTGAGGTCACTTACTTTCTTTGGAGCCATAGTTATGAAGTTTTACATGGCTAAAACACACAAAAAAGCAAAAAAAAAAAAAAAAAAAAAAAAAAAAAAAAAAAAAAAAAAACAGAGACTAATCTTTTTATAATCTTTTTTATTGATTCTTGCTACACAGCTCAGACTCATAATGATCCTCCTGTCTTAGCCTCCAGAGCAATTATATTATAGGCCTGTGCCACCACACCCAGACTCAGTGGCCAGAATCATGCACCTAGAGTCTGGAGCTGTCATGGCATGCAGTACACAGGATCGAACCTGGATCCCTGTGTTTTCCAGTCAGGCACTTAGACCACTGAGCTAACTCCCCAGCATACAAAGAGAGAAATCCTTTGCAAATAGATAGGAGAACCAGACACCATTAAGGACAGGGACAGAGGAAGGGAAGGGTATATGAAAAGAGTGAAGATGTATCATGTTCCTATACCAAATATGTACAATGAAAGCAGTCACTGTGTCACAAACATTAACTAAAACAATAATAAAACGAAAGATCTAGCAACAGAAGTTGGAGTTAAGAGGGGAAATAAAAAGAATCAAGATAAATACATGTACCTACTCCATAAAATGAATATAAACATGTACTTCAAACATGTACTTATTATACATCTAAATAAAAGTTAATTATGTTAATTTTTTGCTACAGTGTAAAATATAACTAAATAAGATTTAAGCATGCACATAAAAAACAAATTACTAATAAAGGAAAAAGAAAAGAAAACAGAAAGAAGGAACAGATTTTTAAAAAATTATAGAACTACAGACAACAAAATGTGTCAAGGGTCATGTTTTGTTGGTTGGAATAATGTCCCTGCAGGTTCTCTCCACTGCTGCCTTTAGCACACCATGTTTAAGGGCTCTCAGTGCTCTCCGTGTCAATGGCAGGGCATTTACTCCATAAATTTCTGACTGGGGCACCCAGCCACCCACAACCTCATGGATGTACAATCCTGTCCTTCTCTCTGCATCTCTCCAACTCCCAGTTCCCATGACTAAGCTCTCCCTGATTCCTATGATTTCAGGAGCACTGGGAACCTGGGAGATTTTGTCAGCTAATGAAGCTGCTCCTCTCTGCCCCAGCTACTGTGGGTCCCAGTTGCTCCATTCTTCTGAGTTTCTTCCTAGCAGTTTTCCCCCTGTGCACAGTACAGGGAGGCTGAAGCCTGAGCCAGTACTGTCTGGCCTACTACTCACCGACTGAGTAAGCCCTCACCCAGTCCCCTGAGTTGCTTTCGAGACTGCCTTTCCCTCAGGGCCCAGAGAGTAAACCAAACATCCAAGTTTGTCTTGCTCTACTCCCAGATTTTGCTACTCTGGCCCCTTTATAGCCATGTAATTTTCACTATTGCCTTGGCTTTGTTATTCCAAGCAGTACCCAGTTTGAGAACCACTTGGGTCGGCTAACAGTGGTAGTGAAAGTACCTGGGGTAAGCACAATGTGGGCCCCCATACTTTCTCCTAAAAGCAGCATCCAAGGTGGGAGTGGTACTGTTTTCTATTCCAGCTTTCCCTTTCTCCATTTCAACAGTTTGCTTTCTCATTTAAGGTTCATTTCTGTGATTGTTCTCTCTACTACCCCACACCTCCATGCATTGGCTGACTTTGGTGGATATCCTGGAGCTCTCTGAGAGTGCTGCTTCCTCTATGTCACCATTCAGAAAGTCACTTTAAGGAGGGATTGAAACTTTTAATTTTATAAATTGTACATTCACTTGATCATCAGTGGCTAATGTAAGGTTAGAGGAGATGCCTCACTGGGAATGCAGGATGGAAGGATCCATCCTTGTTGTAACTCAAAAATCAAATGACAATGGGACAAGTCCAAAAATTTGAAGTGCTTTATTTTAGCTGGTACCCAGCGGCACCCTCTGAGTCCAAGAGACAGAGAGGAGCCTCGAGTAAGGGGAGGCACAGCAATTCAAGCACAAAAACCGCAAGATTACTCGTTAAGCAAGCCAATTACAGAAGCCAATAGCAAAGGTTATTGTGGTTATAACCTTTAACAGGGTTGGCTGGAGCACACCTGTGGGAAGCTATGCAAAAGTTTTCTAATTTGGACAATGTGAGAGCAGAGCAGGACATAAAGCCATGGTATGTTAACTCAACAAAGGCATTGTAGTTAGCCAACTCTCGGATCAGTAGCCTTGGGGAAAACATGTCATTGTCTTTTGTAATTTTCAGAACCAGGGCAAAGGTGAGACAAGGAGTCAAGATGAAGTCACTAACGTTAGGGTACAACACTCCTTCCCTCCTCTGTCTGTCTGTCTGTCTCTGTCTCTCTCTCTCTCTCTTTCTTATTTGCCTTATCTGCCATACCATGAGCAATACTCTTCCTCTATGCGTGGCCTTCCCCACCACACTGCCTTGCCTTCAAGCCAGCCAGTGCTGGACTGAAACCTCCATAAACCATGAGTCAAAGTAAACCTTGAAATTGTGAATACTGGGTGTTGTGTCTCAGTGACAAGAACGTAACTATGGCAAGCATGCATTTATCAGGTCAGTTAAATGGACAGTCAGCAAAGTCAAATGTGTCTAAAAATCAAAATTTATTGCACTTATACTGTTTTATGTATGAAAAGAGAAATACATAAAAATCGTTTTCTAAATAACTACAAGTTTTAGGACCAGACAAATAGCTCAGTGGGTAAAAGCACCAGCAAGCGGGCACAGAAGCCTGCAAGATTGGTCCCACACCTGGGGAGTGCTGAGCCAGCAATTGAGACTGGGCCTGGCGGCGCACACCTGTAACTCGGCTCTTGGGAGACTGTACATAGGTGGATCACTACAAGACCAATTTAGTAATGAGACCCCAAACAGCCTGTAGACTCTTCCTTAAAATAAAATAAAAAGAAAAAAGAAAAATAACTACAAGTTCTGCACTTGCTTAGGTAAGCGCAGGGGTCAGGGTTCAATCCCTGTAATCTCATGCTGTGCCTGCCCTGACCCCAGGCATGCTAAGCAGGGATGGAATCCACGCATGGTAGTGCACGCCTTTAATGCCAGCGCTAGGGAGAGAGAAATCAGGAGGCTCCTTACGAGTCTGAGCTATGTAGTGAGACACTGTAAAAAATAAATAAATAAAATTAAATAACTCCAAGTTCTTTTCTGGTAATTAAAAATTCTAAGTAGTCATTTAGTTAGCTACATTGTCTCTACCTGTGTCATATGAATTCTGCTGTGTATTTCAATCTGAAAGTCAGTATAACACAGACATTTGAAAACTGTTGCCCAAGTAACATTTTCCAGGAGTATTAATTAGTACTATAGCATACTCCAAAAACATAAATTAGAATCGTATCTCATTTGTGGCTAATATTTTTTGCATTTGGGAAAGTGGCTCAAATTCCAATGCTATACAATTCATTCATATAAAGATAAATTTTCCCAAAAATTTAAGTATAAGATAGCTTACTTTCATAAAATTTCAAAGAGAATATTTTTATCTAGAAATATTTATCAAAACAATGTAAAATAATACTGAATTTTAAAATAGTTATATAATTTTCTCTCCTATTATTTCAATTGAATCATATCTCAAAATGAAAAAAGAAATTTTAAATTTGGAAACATTTTTTTAAATTAATTTTATTGCAAAAGAAATAACAGCCCAGTGAGATAGCTCAGCAGAATAAGTGATTGACTGGCAAGTGCAGGGTTCTGAGTTCAAGCCAAATACCACAAAAAAATGCAATAGGACAGTTTCAACACAGGTTAGTAAGACAGTTACAGTAATTAATACATTGCATATTGTTGTCTTCATAGTATAGTTATTCATAGTACAAGATGCAGACATGATATCTTTTCTAAACACATTTTGTCAGAGATGGGTATTCCATTGTCATTCAAATATCGTAGGTACATGAATTCAGCAAAATAATCTAATACAGTCCAGCAGTCCATAATAGTAGTGGGTTATTCGTAGGACTGGCAATGTCAGAAGTTGTTGACTTGAGCCTTTTACAGCTCAGCATATTAATATGGCTTTACTTTTTATACCTTGTTTTTATACTTTTCTGCTGGATTGTTAAGACCAAGATAAAACAAGGCCTATATAACAAAAGATGCAACTTTGTATCTGACAAGTTCAGTCAAATCCCCTCAGGATTTGCTCTGAAACCCTGTACTGCAGTCTGTAGATCTCTTGTCAGTGTCAGCCATGTGGATGAGTCATGGCCATTGCTTGACCAATTTCCTCTCTGTGAAAGCCTAAGAGAATGTTTTCTCTCTAGGAGAAGGCATTTGATATTCAGACAGGTTAAGCTCAACTGCCTATGTTGTAAGGTAATAGTATCATTAACCTTCTCTTCTGGAGAGTTAACAACTTAAGTCTTCAGACCAAAAACTTAGAGATAAAGAAGGGCTAAAAGGATAGCCAACACTTTGGTCCTAGCCCTTCAAGGTCAGTGAGGACTCAGAACATGTGTACCATAACATCCTGTAACTCAGTAGTGTCCCAAATTTTCTGCTCAAAGAGATTATGGGGACACAGAAAAAAGTGATCGATGTTGTACTGTGCCTAAGGAGAAAAAGAAAGTGTTAAAACTAGGTAATACTTGAACTTACCAAATTTACAATGAGGTATTAGCAACAAGAAGTATCTCTCTTCACCTATACCTTAGCAAGGAAAACAGATCCCAACTCCAAAAGATTATGCATGAAATGTTAATGCTGGCAAATGACAAGAGAAAAACTTTAAAAACTATGTCTATTAAATGTGTTTTCAAAAACTTGCTAAATACTTCTTGCTAAATGTTATGCTGATAAATTAATTTTCCCTCATTCACTGGGGAACTGTGACAATCAAGTATCTTTGAATCTTAATAACCATTGCATCAGCAATCTCTAATTTGTGTAGAACTGCTTAAAAATATTCACATGTATTATAACACTCCCTTCTCAGTTCCTGTTTACCTTCTCTTCATTTCTCATATTTAAAAACATATTGTATCCAAATGGAATGTTCTGGAGACAGTGTTTGAATTTTTGGAATGCATGAATCCTCCTTTACTCATTTGACGGATGAAAATAAATCTTCATTTCCAACTAGAGAATATTTAAGGATAGGTAAATGGGTAATGTAAGGTAAAATTAAGCATAAAAGGTGTAATTGTACATTCTGATTGTGCTACTTCTCTTCACAAATACAAATTTCACATCTACAGAAAAAAAAATGATCCTTTTTAAAAACAGTGATTAGCAAAAAGGCAATGGACAGACAGTGAAGTGCTCTGGTAATATTCTGGTCTGTGGCAGAAACTTCAATTTTTATAACATAATTACAAAGCTTTATATTTAGCTAAATGTGCTACTGTTGAGTTAGCTCCTGACAGCCAGTACTGTAGTTTGCTTTCGTGCTTTCTGAGAGCTGCTATACTTGATCTTCCACTTATTGCACATTCTACCTCTTATGGTCTACTTTTATAAAATCCATATTCATTTAAAAAATGCAAGAAGAAATATATGCAAAATTTTCACTATAACACTGGAATTCTTCAGATCATGCAGAACAAGGCAGGTGTAAGTGAAGCACTAATCAGTGTGGTGTAAAGAATGCAGAGAAGCCAAGGTTTCTGGTGCACTCCTGCAGTCCGAGCATTCTGGGAGGCTGAGTGGAGGAGGTCTCAAGCTCAACTTAGAGACTTGGCAAGAGTCTGGCTCAAAAGAAAAACAGTTTTTAAAGGGCTGAAAACGTAGTTTTCAGTGAGAAAGATCCCCAGAACTTAAAAAAAAATGAATGAAAAGAACTTCATTGACAATTTTACCCAGGGCCCGGATGATAGCTCAGGAGACTAAAGCGCCTGCTTAGGTAAGCTTAGGCAAGTGCAAGGACCATGGTGATTCCTGGGCACCACATGCAGCACCAGCCCCACCCCCAGGGCAGGCTGAGCAAGCAGAGTCCAGGCATGGTGGCACACTCCTGCAATCCCAGTGCTGGGGAGACTGAAAACAAGGGGATCACTATGAGTCCAAGCTGCATAGTGAGACCCTATAACAACCAAATACTCCTTTTCCTCCAGCCTTCCTCTCCCTCCTTTTCCTATTTCTCTCTCTCTCTCTCTCTCTCTCTCTCTCTCTCTCTCTCTCTCTCTCTCTCTCTCTCTCCCTCTCCCTCTGTGTGTGTGTATGTGTGTGTGTGTCTCTCTCCCCTTCCCTTTCTCCCTCCTCTTCAGACTACTTGTTTTCATTTTATATATCTAATAAATGATATTCACAGATTTGCATAAACTAATGAGAGGAGGAGCCTCACACAGGGCTAATCAGAGAACTTCAACTAAAACACAGGAAATTGGAAGAAAGGGGAGGGGCGTGCAGCCTGAAACTGAAATCAATCTGTTTCCCAGCCTCTTATGCATCCCTTTGAACAAAAGATGCCTTAGTCCAGCAGTAAATTTTTCCAACATGAACTGCTCCCTTCTTGACAATCAACCAGTTTTCTTTTTATTTTCTATCATTTCTCTTTGTGCACCAGCGTTAACCAAACCTACCCAGGAATAAGATTAAAGACTAAAGGAGTACATAGAAAATGGAACACCTAACCCCTCTACTGTGACCTGTGTTAGAGAGGCATGGAGAATTCAGCAGCCTTGAAGGACTGTGCAGCCCCAGGCTATCCCTACACCAACAGGGATGAGAGCAGAAAGGTGCCCCACAGCACCCCACATCTCATCCAAGGAAATTACAGACTACAGAAGAGGCAGGTGATGGTGGCAGCAGAACTTCTCAAGCAAGGAATGGGAAGTTCACACCCCTCCTTCAGAGAAGATTAAGAATTGGGACTGAACAGCTCTGAACTGCAACAGAATGAGCAATGGACCAGACCATATCCCAGCATCCCATCTGCAACAAATGACTTAGAGGACAGAGATCTGCCAGTGGAGGAGGAAAACACAATGTTGAGCAAGGATCGGGGGAGCCAATGGTGCACGAGACTGAGAGCAGCACTCTGAAAACAGGCAGGAACTAGGAGAAGCCACCAAGAGAAATAGGGTAAGAAGAGGAAAGCTGCTAAGGAACATACAGAAAGCACTGGCTAAAGGCTCTGAACCCAGTCCCCAACATCTGGAGCCCAAGATCAGTCTCAATTCAGAAAAAATGTTCACTGAAGGTTTGGCAGTATTATCCAGTAGCTATGGACTCTCAGTGGGCACCAGAAGAAATTTATTTTTATTTTATTCTTTACTTGTTTCCTTCCTTTTACTTTTATCTTTTACCTGTATTTTTATTCTAGTCTATTTGTCTTCTTACCCTTCTCAACTTACCTCTCTAGACTTAGTCATATTTTCATATGAGTGAATAGTCACTCTAGTTTGGGGGCCAATTTTAATAATCCCTTGCTTGCTCCGTCATTCTTTTTCCACTGTGCTCTTCTTTAGTTTCCCAAAGCTTGCACGATTGTCCTTTGTCCTCTAGCATGGCTACTACTTCATTTATTTTTAGTTATCTCTGTTCGTGAATATTCTTATATATTCTCCAACACAACAAGATGAAACCCCTCCACCAGGAGGAACACTTTTCATACAAGCTCTCAATTTACAGTTAATTCTATTATACAACTATATATATTGTTCCTGTGTTTAAAGGCTAAAAAATTAATAGTTACCAAACTTTTTCAGTTTCTAAGTTGTGCTTGATGGTATTGTTATTGCTAATTAGTGGTGGTGTGAGCCTGTAAGCCCAGCCAAAAACAAGAGAGTCACTTTGAGTCTGATCTATGTAGTGAGACCCTGCATAGTAGGGTCTATGTAGTAGGCCCTATAGATCCTGTCCTAAATACAGAAAAGAAAAAAATGTCAAAGTAAAGAAACACATCCATGAGGCTATAGAGGAAATAAGATCAAAAAATGATCTCTCAGGTAAAAAAAGTGTCAACATTTATAAAGGAATTGCTCAGCAAATCTAGAGTTGAAATTGATTAAAAAAAATAGATGGCAATGGGAAAATAATGGAAACTGTGAATGATCAATATAAAAGACAAATTTAATGCATGAAATATTCAATCATATATTGAAGAAATCAAAAATTCTTTAAAAGCTGTAAAAAAAAAAACAGCTGAACAAGTCTGAAGAAGATTTTCAGACCTCAAAGACAGGATTCCAGTAGCAGTAATGAAAGGAATGATCCCTTCAAAATAGCAATACATAACAATTCAACAACTGTAATTCAACGTAAAGGAAAATAATATAAGAATAATTGCTGTCCACAAAAAAGCTGGAGTAAATATAAATAGCATACAAAAAAATTATTTCCAGAAGTGATAGCAGAAATTTCCCAAACATTGGAAAATAATCTGACATACAGTAAGTGAGGCCTATAGAATTTGAATTAGCATTAACCTAAATGAATCTACACCCAGACGTGTAATAATCAAGATTTCAGAAACTCGGTATAAGAGCAACATAGTAAAAACTGTTAGAGAAAATAAACAGATCACACATAAAGAAAAGACTGCCAGAATCACAGCAGATTATTCAACGCAAATATTCAAGCCAAGAAGAGATTGGTTTGAAGCATTCTAAGTCCTGAAAGAAAACAACTTTGAATGCAGATTGATGTACCTTGCAAATCTTTCTCAATTTAATGAATAAGATGCTTCCATGATAAAAACTAAAGAAATTCGCCACCACCAAAAAAGCACTATAAAGAGTACTGAAAGATACTCTAGACATTAATATAAATGACCACAATTAAGAACAATACTAAGAAAGCAACAAGCATGGCAAGCAATTAAACAGAAATAAAAAGTTTGGAATCTATAGTAGGAAAATAATATGACATTCTTAAGTTAATGCACTTCAGTTATGTAAGCCATAAATGTAAATGGTCTCAATTCACCAATCAAAAGCAACAAACTTGCACAACTGATCAAGAAACAAGATTCAACAATATGCAATATATAAGAAACACATTTAACTCAAAAAGAAATTCATAAACTGAAATCACAGGATGAAAATCAATACTACAAGGGGCCAGTGATATAGATCAGAAGACTAAGTGCTTGCTTTTGCAAGCTCAGGAGCCAAGGTTCCATCCTCAGTCTGGCAGCTGTACCAGGCCTGCTCTGGAGGTGCACGGAGCCGGCTACTAAGTTCAGGCATGGTGGTGCAAGCCCATAATCCCAGTACAGGGGAGGCTGAAAACAGGAGGATTACTATGAGTCCAAGCTATGTATGAGACCCTGTACCAAACACATAAATGAAGCAAAAAAAAAGAAAGAAAAACAATGCACCATGTAACAAGAACTCAGCTACTCAGCTATTCTCATTAGAGACAATGTGAACTTCAAACCAAAAATGAACAAGAGAGATAAAGAAGGTCACTACATAGTTGTTAGGGGAAAATTTTAGGAAGAATAGATAATGATCATACATAAATATGCACAAAATACAGGAGCACCTAACTGTACAAGACAAATACTAAGGACTGGACAGATAGTTAACAATGAGGTAAGTGCCTGAGGTCCTGATTTTGATACATTGTACCAGCAAAAAAAAAAAAAAAAAAAAAAAAAAAAAAAAAAAAAAAAAAAAAAAAAAAAAAAAAAAAAAAAAAAAAAAAAAAAAAAAAAAAAAAAAAAAAAAAAA